>JASAOE010000912.1:0-14841 GCA_029964075.1 Patiria pectinifera | reverse complement strand
GATGGTGGATTTCTGCTGTTCGAGGAGACCTTTCTCAGATGCTAGGCATGCTTGTCACCTTCAAGCTGGAGAGAAAAGAGAAAAAGGTGATCCAAACTTTAAAGTCACATGTTTTTAAACAATCCCAATACAAAATAAAGAACTTGCCTAACCTAAAATCTGAAGCTCACGTTTCATAAGATCTCTGAAGTTATACTTACAGGAACAGTTTCATTAATTATGCTTGGGATCTATATTTTACAAACTGCAAGTAATTACAGATCTCACAAATTTGACAAATATAGCAGAAGAGAAGAAATCACACTATAGCACTNAATGGTTTATGCACAGATGGGATATTGTCATCATATTTGTTTCACTAGATAGCTTTGACATGCACAAATCCAACAGAACTGACCAATCACAGATGGCTGTCATCTTGACCCCGATGGACTGTCCAATCGAGTTCACTGTCTCACCTAACCCAACAGAACGACCAATGGTTCCACAAGGTCCTCACTGTCTTCAGCTGGCAACAGAACTGACCAATCACATATCACTTTCTTACATGACCCAATAGAACCTAGAGTAATCACATTCACTGTCTCACCTGACCCAACAGAACTGACCAATCACAATCACTGTCTCACCTTACCCAACATAACTGACCAATCAAAATCACTGTCTTACCTGACCCAATAGAACTGACCAATCACAATCACTGTCTTACCTGCATGATGATCTTATTGAGTTCAATCTTGTCCTGTCCCAGTCCCTCATTCAACGCTTGCATCTTGAGTAAGGCATCCCTTAGACTAGCCTCGTCAGTCCTGACTTTGTTTAAGTCCATCTCCAGCTCAGCTTTCTGTAGCTCGGCCCTTGATAAGGCGGCACCTGTGAGGAGCAAAGGATAACGATTCATTTGAAGCTAGTCTAATTTGAGTTTTGTCATTACAGTGACACTGTGGCCTTTTAGAATATGTGCAGTAACTGATAATGTTGATACAGAATGTTGATATAAAAACCCTCATCTGACCAACAGCTAATACAAATAATCAACCATGTTTTATTTAATAAAAATCCTAACTTATTTTATATACAATCTCAGTAGACATATACACATGAAATTGGAATGGAAATCCATGAATGTTTTCTTTGAAACAAATGGAACACTCAATGTTGTCTAACTCTGAAATTTTTATAAACTCTTTAAAATTTCCACAAGAAGAAGACTCATGTTTTATTGTAATAACTGGATGAATTGTTAGAAAGTTACTACGCTGGTTGTAATCGTCAATAAGTTAGACTCTGATTCTGCCTTTTCCTGGTCCAGCACTTCTTCTCCAGCGTGGCTTTATTCAGTGCTTCCTTCAAGCTGACAATCTCCTCCTTCAGTGTGGGTTCTTGCCTTCCATCTGCTCAAGAAGCTTGTGGCTGAAACCAAAATTGAGCAATATTGTATCTTTCACCTTCCAGTACACTTCAAATCTCTTAACCTACCATGTATTTCTTCATTCAGCCTTTCAGATATTCTTCACAGTCAATTCTTTTTAAGACACCCCTGCTTTCAATGTCTTTTCTTCAGTCTTCCCATATCTTTTCCCATCAATTATAAAATACATTCTTTCAATCTTTTTCTTACAGCTTCCCATACTTTAACCACCAATTCCCACCACTCACCTTCTTTCACCTTTCTTCTTTCTTCACATATCTTTTTCAATCAATTATAAGATCTACATTCTTTCAATCTTTTTCTTACAGCTTGCCGTATCTTTTCCACCAATTCCCACCACTCACCTTCTTTTCATTTCTTTCTTCTCTTCCTATATCGTTTCCCATCAATTACAAGATGCACGTTTCTTTCAATATTTTTCTTACGACTTCCAATATTTTCACCACCAATTCCCACCACTCACCTTCTTTCAATTTCTTTCTTCCAGTCTTTCCATATCGTTTCCCATCAATTATAAGATTCACATTCTTTCAATCTATTTCTTTACAGCTTCCCATCATTTTCACCACCAATTCCAACCACTCACCTTCTTTCAATTTCTTTCTTGTCTCCATATCCTTCTCCTGTCATCTCTCTCATCTTCCAAGCCGTCTCCTTGGCGTTGCAGCTCGGCATTGGCAGACTGTATCCTCTCATTCTCAGTGTTCAGAGCTTCATTTGCTCATTCAGGGACCGACGCAGATTCTCCAGAGCCGACTTCTCACTGTCAAGAAAGGTCACAATATAACAACATAACACCTGTTTCCAAAGACAAGAGTTAGGAGGGCCCCGTGCATTGCTGCCATGCCACACACCTGGCGTTCACTCAAAAATATAAAACAAAACTAATTTGTGCATACTTCCAACTATATGTGCACAAATCAAACATGCCTCTACTGTTTTGCAAGGAGTCACAGGTGAGGTATTGAAAGAATGTTGCAAGCTGAGGCTACTTGGCGGTTGTGTACAAAGTCTATGGAGAGTCAAGACAATTTTCTTGAGTCTTTTTAACCTTATATAGGAACAGGGTCCTAAAGGTAAGGATGACAGAATTTCCTAACAAAATTGGAAACATTTCCAAGTCCCAGAATCATGTCTTATCATCATTTTTGCAATGGCTGACCTTCATTGAGATGATATATGAAGAAAACAGCAGTGTCAGTATGCAACATTCTTTCCGAGGTATTCACCACCATGCCAAGTGTTGCTCAACATCTGACTGATATTATTGTAAACTTTAAATCTTAGGAACTGTGATTTTGCTTCCAAGATCCAAAATATTCAGACACTGTTTTCACAGCCTGGTCTTCACAATTTTTATTTAACGTTTCCTGATGAAAACAGCTTGAGAAGTTCAAGTAAAGAGAAATAAAACGCTGGCCTCTACTTTAATCGGTCTCATTTCAAATTATTTATGACCGTTAATTTACATGTCTTTAAATTGAAATTCTGCCTCTCATACCTTCCTTTTTCTTCTAGTGAGTTTCTGAGTCTATCCCGATCCCTCCTGATATCATCTGTCTGGCGTTTAGCCGTCTCCACGTCATCCTTCAATCCTTGGATGGTGCGTTCTAGATGTCTGTTATCAGTCTCTCCACCATCAACCTGTTTCTTCAAGGTGGTGATTTGCTCCTTGGTGGAGTTCAGCTTGACTTTCAGCTCCTACAAAAGAAGGTCAGCTTAACATTAAGTTTATTTGGCAAAATTAATATCAATACCTCTCAGCTGAAAATGACTAAAAATTGATCCTTTCAAATGGAAATATATTAATTCATAGATAAAACAGCGCAATGACATAATTGGAGAAGCATGCTCAAGCCACAAGTGGAGCCAGTTGTTATTCATACCAATGGAAACAAAGTAGATCAGGAGTAGAACTGCTTATCCTAATTCAATAAAAAAAACTGCTGAATTTAAAAAGATCTAACAGCAAGTAGGTGTTGGTGTTGATTCTTAATGTTCTCACCAAGAACCAGCAAGATTTTATAAAGTATGTCAAACTTGCCAACGTTGGTTTTGTTGGCTTCTAGTGGCACAGTGTCTAGAGACTCCCTGACGAAGCTGAGCCTTGTTCTAACTTCACACAAATTTAGGAATGAAGCAACTTTGTCGGGGTAATTGCATACCTCACAATAAAACCATGATTCTTTGTTTTAGGACTGACCTGGACCTGTAGTTGTCTCTTCTGCAGGGCAGCTTGTACCGCTGAGTAGGTGGACTCAGCAAAGGCCGGTGACCGGGAGCGAGATGGTGACAGGGTACGTCTAGAGGGTGAGGCGGTACGGCGAGGGGATGGTGAACGATGGAGCTGGTAGGGGCGACCTGGTGATTGAGAACGTCTGGAGAGAGAGAAAATGGATGTCATAATAATAGAACAATGTCTGTGAAGATGACACAACACAAAACATCAAATGTCAAGAAGCCTGAGATTTCACAATTTTTCTCAAGCAGTTTCTTGAGGAATTCAGATTTCTTTCCTCTCAATTTCTTGTGTGCCAATCTGTGCAACCAACCACAATTATTCACTTGCCCAAAATAATGAAATTTTTGGAGAAAACGTCGGTCTATTGTCAGCTATTCTGATGCATACATTAATGGAAAGAAAAGATGGTCTGAGTTCTCGTGTCTACAATTGACAGCAGGTGCAGTATTTGAATGGCAGGAAAATTTCTAGTGATAAGAGTTCGGTTGGTTTTTGGAAATGTGCTAAAACTCAAAGAGTACAACATTGAAAGGATTTGTCAATAAGTTTGTGTTTCAATCAAGTTCTTGTATCTAGATGCACAATGGTAAAATCTGAAGCTGCATTAAAACCATCCAGTAATACATGTTATCGTGAAGCTGTATAGAGGAAATCAACTTTGAAACAATTCAGTTTTGAAGCAATGATCTCACCTGAGTGGAGTGGACCTAGCATACGGTGATGGCAGTGTCACATCAGACATGAATCCCGCCTCCTGTTGATCCTCCAAGACGCCGCTCACGCCCCCATCACCCGGCCCTGAGACATCAGCTGCCTTGGATCACCACCTGAGCGATATCACGCAGCGCGGTGTGCAGCGCCGCATTCCTCACGTAGTAACTGCAACGACTCGCCTTCATCTACGACGCCTGCTTGCTGCTGCTGGGATGCTTCGGTGCGGCTGGACTCTAATGAGTGGGTCTGGGAGGAAGAGATGGTCACCCGACTGACGCTGGTTGCACTGGCAGCGGCGTTGCGGAGCTGGTTGTCTTTCTCAGCCAGAAGGATCTTGTATTTCTTTGGTGACTGTGAGCTCATTGATCCTGAATGTACAAATGTTGAAAATATCCAAATAAATCCATGTTCGCAGGCAATAGGAATGTGTAGTAGTACTTTCCTTGGTTTTCACCTTTGTACAAAACTAGTTTTAAATCAAAACCAGATATAAATGTGGATTGGGTTTTCAGTCTCTGCCTGATTCTGTGGGTTTTCCAAAAATGCTTGTTTGTTTTTTCTAGTGTCTTCTTCCACAGCTTCTTCAGGCTTGCAAGCTACAGTGCAATGTGCATCTGTACTTGTGTTTTAAAATAGCACCTCCTAGTATACAATTTATCAAACCTAATCATTTTTGCAGATTCTAAAACAGGAATAAAACTGTGTAGTAATATCTAATGAATTTGTTACTTTAAGTTTCGCCGAGTTACACTTGCTCCAGGTTCTACCAACCCCCACCTTACCTTGCATTGAGCTCCGCCTTTCCATATCAAACCTAGCCTGTAGGTCCAATAGTTCCTTGACCTTATCCCGTAGCTGTTGCTCCTGCTGCAATCTCTCTGATTGTTCCTTCTCTAGTTGGACCACTGAGCTGGTCTCGGTGGTACGCATGTTGGCGTTGAGGTTCAAGCAAGCAGAGTGGAGGTTGCGAGACATGCGGGTCATCTCGGCACGGACCTGGGCCATGTCCCTGGAAGACAAGCATTACAAATCTTGAAGTTACACCTAGTTGCTTGAGTACTTTTGCAAGACACTTTCCTTATTTCTTGAAAATAAACCACTTACATGTATCGGTAGTAGGATCCAAATGCAACATTCTCGGTTCTCATTTCCAAGTTTCTACAGACATTTTTTGCAAAGTAACTTGATGTAGGTCAGGTTGGTGTAGGAGTACTTCGCCTTCCACCGCTGTGACCCGGTTCGAATCCCGCCCAGGCCAATATGTGGATTGGGTTTTCAGTCCCCGCTCGATCCCGCCTGGGCCAATATGTGGATTGGGTTTTCAGTCCCTGCCTGATTCCATGGGTTTTCCCAGAATATTCTTCTGGGGTTTTCCTCCACCTCTAAAACTGTATTTTCTTCTCATTGTCTCCTCTCCACAGGTTTCTTCAGGCTTGTGAGCTACAGTGCCTAGGGTTCATTTCAGGAATCCGTGATTTCATTACCAGAAATAAATACTGCTCATAAGACGAAGTTTCAAATGAATCTTACTGTTCTGCAGCTGTCTCATCTCGCTGAATCCACGCCGGAAGCCGACCACGTTACGCCAGACTGCCAAGAGATTCGACTGTGCTCATTGTTGAAGTAGTCGTTGAAGGACTAAAGAATAAACAATGAGAATGAAATATACTCTGTTAAGAAAAATTGAACAGAAATATCAAAAAGTTTTGCCTCCAATTGATTGCACTGAATACCGCAATGCTAAATTGCCACCTTTTTTTCTGTTTTAAGGACTTGATAAGCAATTCCCATTGAAACTAATTTGCTAAAATTGTACCTTAAAAATAACTTTGCTTTTTCTTAATTTAATGACAACCAAAGACATACACTTATGAACAGGTGCATAAATGAATGTACATATTACCATGTGTTCAAAGTGCTAATGGCAATGACTGTACAAATCAACTTCGATACAAATGAACAAGCAACTGTGAAGACAATAGCGCCCTCTTCTGCACTGCTCAAATCAAATAGAATGCAGCTCTTCTTCATCAGTGTCATGACTGTGTGGTTTTTTTTCACCTTCTCTGCCACGCCATTCTCTCTCCCTAGACTCCAGCTCATCACGTGACTTGGACAGATCAGAGGTCATTCTGGAGATGTCGGCAGTCAGGTGTTGATTGGCCGTAGGTGGATTGGTCCAGCTGCTCACGAAGGATGGAATTCACGGGCCAGGCTGAACTCCTGGGGAAAAGTCATAAAAGCAAGAAATTCAAGAACAGATGATTTTGAAGGATTGGTAGTTGTTAATGTCTTTGCCACTACAGTGGAACGCCGCTATACGGAACACCGTTAATCCAACGCTACAACATTTTGCTATACCAAACATCGCCTTTGGCTCCCGATTTTGTGTACCAAACATACTGAACATTGTTGTTGAAAAATGTCAACAGAAAAGCGACAAGTGGCTATTATTTCCTCAAGGAATAGAAGGAAAGCTACCCACTGCTGTAGGTAGTAAGCTCAAAACTGTGTAATTGCATAATTCAATATTCAGCATGAGGTGAAAGTCGCCTTTCAGTAACTACCAGAGCGTGCAGGTGAAGTTCTGAAGGGTGCTATTTATCTAAAAGGAGCACCGTCAGCTTAAAATGATATACGAACTATCACTATTACATAAAATTTCTGTGGATCCTGTGGTGTTCGTTATAGTGGCTGCCCACTGTATCTGATAACTTTTTTGTTAGTGTATTGGCAAATTTCCTTGTGTTTGATAAGCAGACAAGCAACCTCTGATGGACCCAGGATATTGTATTTTAAGTTTGACCTCACCTCTGCTGTTCTTCTTCGAGTTTCAAGAGAGCGTTCTCCAGATCTGAAGAATGTTCCTCCTCCTCAGCTTGAGTTGAGCCTCGGCCGTCTCAACTGGCTCTGTAGAGAGTCTGTCGTACTGCAACTAATACGATGAATATTGAAAAAAAACCCCAAAAAAACCAATAAATTAAATTTTTGTTAAACTATGCGGACTACAATATGCAAGGAGTTGCAAGAGAGTGAACTAACAATCCTTCTGGGACGACTTTAGATTTTGTTATTTTTTTCTAGAGAATTTAAAGATCATTTAGTGGAAAAACCTTATTTGGCGTTAGCAATATTACGACTGCAGTATTGATGATGTTCATTTTCGCCACCCTGTCCTGCAGATGAGCCTCCAGCTCACCACATTTCCTCTTGTACTGCAACACCTGTAGTAAGACAAATTGACAAGTCAAACCATCTGCAGGAGCATGCTTTATCCTCCGCAATGAGCTGTGTTAAAAACAGTTGGTTCCAGTCCTACCATTTCACAGCAATGTCTTACACTTTCATTACTAAATGTTATAGAGTCAAATGGCCTGTTCAGACAATTTTACAACGCACAGTGATGCTGTGTGCATACTTATGGGCAGTGCGTTGGCAATGAAGTTTCCTGATTAATGCCACACATCTAATGTGCCCAGCATGTATCATTTCAGGCAGTGGATGGAACTGAAGCAACAAGTCAAGTTCTCCTTTGAAGAGTTCTTGGAACTTCTTTTATGGACAGTAACCATGATTGTCCCCAAAAATAAACTGACAAGTTCAATCAAATTTTGTGAAGTGCATGAATTCTAAGTGAAGGAACTTGACAGCTCAAACTCATTTGTACAAGTTCATTTTGTCCGATCCCTTTTGTCTGACTTCAACTTTGCCATCCCTGACCTTAGCTTGCAGCTTCTGCACCAGCTGAGCCTGTCTCTGTTGCCCATCTTGATATGCTTGCAGCTTGCGTTTGTAGAAGTTGGAATGTTCATCCTCCAGCTTACGTCTTAGCTCTACGTTCTGCGAAACCAAGGATCTATTCTGCTCCTCGCTCACGCCGATGCCAATGTCTGTCTTGTAAGATGACTCCAGCTGTAAAATCAAGCAGAATCAAACACAAATGTAAGAATTTTTTTTTCAAGTAACCAACTTTTAAACATCTGCTCTGTCATTGCGTCTGAATCTGAGTATTTCTGGAATTACAAAAAATACTGAAAATCAAAAAGTAAAGAAAACCCACAGAAATTAGGCATGAATAAAATGTATTCATGTAAAAATGGTAAATGATGATGGATACCTGCAGTGTACTCGTGTACACTTGAGCGATATTTCATATTTTAAACAAAGTTCTGTCGTCATGAATGCATGTTTGGTATTATTTAATACTTCTTTAATACTTCTGTATGAACATGTGGCATAAGTAATGTTTAGAAGTACAAGTAGACAATACTGCCTGCACATGTAACAAATTTGTTCCGGTGTTTATACAACAATCATACATATAAACTCAGCTTTGACAGTTACATGTAAATTTGTCTGTAAAATTCCTTCAGAAGTCAGAGTCTGCCACTTTCCATTCCCCAGGCTACATTTTTCAAACAATATCTGTTTGAAAATTGGCAAAATGGTTGGCATGTAGCCATGAGTGCCACACTAATTGCATGATGTTGCTATGTACAGCCTGGAAGCTTAAAGAAACAACTTAATTTCTATGGTAGACATGGTAGAAACACTAATCCTATGTTGGGGCAACACTGAGTACTTAAATGGGGATAATCCTTTGGGTCAACCAAGGAGGAGGGACTGAGGGGATTAAGCAAGGATTTAATTGAATTAAGACATGGGATGAGAGGAATCTTCTTAGCTGTGGAGAGGTGTGCCACTCACATGGAGATGCTGGATTATGAACCTGTCAACAAAACATGGTTGGAAGAAGATCTAATGAACAACAAATTCATTCTTGCACTGTTCAGCTGTTTGGCAGATAATTTTAGGCTGTTAGAGCTTGTGTTGGTACTTGTGATCTGCCTCAGACTGCCTGGACTATTGTTGTTTGAAAAGGGGTTCAAGACAAAAGGAAAACAATGAGAGTTTATGAGGTGGAATTCAAAATTTAATAATGTGAAATTGTTACTGTAGATGACAAACAACACATCTATTATTTTTTTAACAATGCATGATCATCAGCATAAGCAACATAAACGTCACAGCAAATCATGCAATGCCTAATCCACCAATCACCTCTATCCAGATTACAGCTCTTGTCTGCCATCTTAGCTCCTCACTGGTACCCTCCTCATCACCGGTCCCAGTCTCATCCTCTTCCAAAAGAACATCAAACCCGCCCTCAAACAAATTACGGATTCCCTGGAAATCGGAGGGTCTTCTGGAATTTGCAATGTAGCTAAGTCGTCTGACCGGGGACGAATGCCGCCGCCGTCTGCGACCGTGTCCGTATTTTATGAGAAGTGATGCAAGTTCGTTGTCGATGGTTTCCGTACTGCCTTGATCAATTTTATCACTGGATTTGATGGCATCTTCCCACTGTATTGGCATGACGGACAGTTTGCAGTTACCCAACAGATGGAAGGGAAAATATATGACCGTTTGACTTCTGTCATTCTCCAACGTTACCTTGTTACATATTTGATAACCTGAAACTATCCTGAAGTACGTTTTCCTAACCTGCTCAGCCATAAATGATCACATACATTTACAATAGTAGGCCTACGCCAACCTAGGTGTACAGAATCATATCCTAAAACTGTTCATGAAGTGTATGCTCACTTGAATTACAACTTCTCAGCACTATGAGTGTATGCATAATTATAGGCTGCTTCCCCCCACCCGTTTTTGGTTACATTCCAAATTTTTTTACCCTAACACTTTCAAAAGGAACGTGCACAAAAAAAAAGTCTCCGGTTTCTGGTATGGAGCTTGCCCAAAAGTGGTATAAGACGCAGGTTTTGGTTTACCTGATTTTTGCTTCAAATGTCGGTTGATGACTGCAAATGGTGCCCGACTAAACTTAGTGCAAATGTATGGGAGTCCAGATAGGCCACATAAAGTTTATTCTCGACCATAACCCAATCTAAAAACACGTTAAAATTGCAGCAGCAGAATTCCAGTCAAACCAGTGAGTTTGGCGGTTTTGAGACATCATCTTTCATTGAAAAAAACTTTTCATTTTGCCCGACGTGGTACACATAAGCATACCAGAAACCGGAGACTTTTTTGGCCTAATCACAATAAATTGCATTTTATCTTATAGTTAAAACTTAGATAATTTCTATGTTTGGGTCCTATTTCCAGATCAGTTGAGAATTATGTGGCAATCCTTATGTCCTTGAGCAGGACAGCCTTGCTTAAATTGTCCATTTCCACCCAGGAGATTTTGGTAAAGTTTAAACTGCAGTGTACACTTGCTACCCTAATGATAAATGTTCATTACCCTGCATTATTTCTAGGGCTATGAACAGTGTACCTGTACAAGTACACTTTTCCTTTTACGGCACTGTTGCCATACCAAAGCCTAAACATAACTATGTACAAACACTTCAGTGACAATTAAATACTTTGAAAGTAAACAAGACCCCTTAGGCAACTCTCTACACAAGACCCTATTGACTGCCCTACACAATGTGCTGATCGTAATCTGATGCTATGCTACTTGCTTGATCTACGCGGCTCTTCACATACGACCCTGACTTGAGATCACCGTTAGACATCCTCAAGAGCTGACATCAAATCCTCATCTCAATGCAATTGTCAAAATCTTCCAAGGAAAGACACCGTAACTCCTTGAGACATTACACGGACCACAGAACCAACACATAGATGAAGAAAACGTAGAAGTAACATTCCGAAGAAACTCGGACCAACACAGCGTCTCCGGTATCAATGAAAACTCAATATTATTGATTATGGTAATGAGGCTGCAGATAACGGAACAATTTGTCACGTTCAACCCTTACAAAAGTCACGACAATGGGAGACAGATGTAACAGATAGACCGAATGACATGGGATCAACAACATTCAATTAATTAGCCTACACCTGACATATTTTTAAAACAGCAAGATAGTTGCATCATCAAGAAACATGACCCAACAAGATTTTAGTAAAGGATGAAAATATATCCACGAGTGCCTGGACTGATCTATAACAGAACAGGTAAACATTCAGGTCATTGTGACAATAGCTGGCAGGCAGGGGCCAGGATCTCAACCGCAGTCCCATTCACAGATAGCGTCCCCTATTCATATGTAAATCGTGCTTACTCGTTACCTTAAGCAGACGTTTACTATGAGGACTTTGCGTAGCTGGGCAGGTGTAGCTACACCTGGAGGCAGAGGGCAATTAAGTTTCAATGAGGCGAGTCATCTGTGAAGATTTGAAGACGCTTTGATGGGATTTCTAGGATGAGCTGTATTGTTGCCTTGATGAAATCCCTTGATCCTAAAAACAACTTAAGTAAAGCTGTAAACTGGAAAGTTTAAATGACTTTAGCTACTGCTCAGTCGCAAGAACAATTTAACAGCCAATATTTCAGGCTTCTCTTTTCCAAACTTTCAATACGTTGGGTATCATAATAATTACCACCATTTATTGTTGCACTGCTGCCACAGCAAGTTGAACAATTTAATATGGCACCATTACTAATCTTCTGGCAAAGCACTGGATAATAAAACATCTGAATTTTTTACTAGTTTTTTTTTTTTTAATTCCAACCCAGTAATAACTTTGTGATTATTTTTACTTTCAAAGGGGAAAACAGCATGAACACAATTTTTGGGTGAATCAACCATCCCCAAATAGATTTTGAAGACACCCCTCCCCCACACACACAAAACACTGTAAAATTTAATTGACTAAGTACTGGTAATCTCTTTGTGTTAACTTCAGTAGTCATTTCCCAAGGTAATACTACATCCAGCCACCAGTATCAGGTGTACCAAGATTTAATTGTTGGTTTTCTCCAAACCGGACAAGGTTTCACAACACCAAACAACAGAACAGAGAAGTTGTCATGATAGAGGCAAGATGCCGAGGAACACGATCTGAGAACATTGGAGCGTTGGCTAGCCAGTCAGAGACTCGCTAGCCCTGGTGCTATTGTGGGGCCAAGCTGGGTGATTGTACAGGGGTGTGACAGGTACATGATGGGGGTGAATAGGGTCATGGATGTCCCACTGGGAGGGTGTGTAGGGGATCAATGAGCATTCAGGAATCAGGAAGATTGAATGGGATCTTACAACTACTAGAGTACACACCTGTATCCTGCAATATTCATACTTCTGCCTGAATTTTCTTTTACTTTTTCATTTTTGTAAATTTGTTTTAATGGGGCATTGGAGGTTTTGATTTCTCGAAGCTTCAATAATTACATTCACTCAATTTCCACAATCTATTTTTCTGCTAAAATGTGTATGGGGGTACATATAATGTAGTTTTGGCTGTAGTGTTAGCTTGTTTTTCCAAATTCGAATAAGGTACATCCACACAAATGCCAAAATAATTCCCTGCCATTCCATAGCAAAATCTAACAAGGAATCCAAGATTGAGATCTACCTGATATCCAGATTTTCATTATGGTTTCAGGAATTAAATGGATTTTCAAAATACTGAGCTTACCTTGAATGACATATCATCTGAATTTTCTGACAAAGCATCATCAAACGCAGGCAAGGAATGCCTGCCCAGACTAGACAGACTCATGACTGTATCGCAATCCGAGGTCTTCTATCATCAATGGTGAAAGGGGTAATCCAATGTTGGCTTCTTGCCAATTTGTTTCTTTTGTTTTAAATCCTCTTCACCAAACTCAACATATGAGCACACACTTGTGCTAAAGATGATGATACACCCCGAATCAAACGAACAGTCGGGCTGCAAAACTCTACACTGGAAATGAATTTTTGAAATCAAATTTGACCGTTGATATAAATGATGTTTGCTCGTTACACACCGGCCCACTTCAGCCTTCCAGTATATAAACAATTCATTCTCACAATGAGACAAGCGAGTACACGCTCATTCATATGCAAATGAGTATCACGCTCGGCCCTGATTGGTCAATGTGCAAATTAAAGCAAACATGCGAAGCTCGGCCAAGTGCAAAGGTCAAAAGGTGCGATAAACTCAAACTTATAAGGTCGATGATAACCATGGATATGCAGGTGTAGGGAACAAGTGTTGCACTTGTTAATTGGTCTGTGCATACCAGTAGTTATAAAACAAATACAATAGTTTTAAATATTTATAGTTTGTATAAAAATTCTGTAAAATTTTAAATGCTGTTTTGATATATTTTTAAATACTTTACTCTATCAGTGTTATGAGTAAGCTGAGCATGATTATTATCAAATATTCTGCAAATTTGTTGGCAAATTTTAAGTAGTTTGTTAGATTTTGCACTTTTCCCATAGACATGTAGGCCTATAAATATTTCATCCTGTTTGAGTTTGGAGTGCAACGTACTGAATTAACGATAACCTCTGATGATGAATGATATTATTACCTCCGTGCAGTGGGCACGATATAAAGTGCAAATAGCTTTAATTACAGAAACTGCAGGGGGAGACGTGGAACAAAGTCCAAGTGTTGCCATGGTAACCATAAACCATTCTGTAGTCTACCAGGAGCGGGATGGAGGCGAGTGCATGAGGTATGAAGCATTAATCTTTGGTAAGGGGCCAGATGGTCGGTGCAAGCAAATAGTACTAAACATTTGCAATAATTGAGGAATACATCTCTCATTGCCCAACTGTTGTTTTTGTATAAAATAATATTTTTAAAAATTGTTCGGAACTTGTAATGTGCATTAGAACATATTTATGGCATGTGCGCCAAATAATTTTTATTATTATTTATTATTTAATTTTAAATCATTTGGAAATCTCTATTCCAACCTATTTTTTTTTGTATCTTACAATATTCTAATCAATTTAAAATATTTTTGTTTAACTGATCGAATCCAAAATTCATCAAGTTTGTTTATTTAAAGGTCTGGTAACTATTCTTCAATCAATTATCATTTCCCTGCTGAGCTCTAGTTTGGTCTCAGTATACTTACATACATGTATGGAATTATAAAGCTTGTTTTGTTTACAGTGAGTGAAACTCTGTAATCAGTTGTAGTACATATTACATGTACAATATGGACATTTGCCTATTGCTTACTGTAAGGATCAGGTTAATTCCTAATGAAACTTGTGTGCTGTGCAACAGTAACCTATATCTCCAATGTACGCACAACATTTAATTAAATATCTGGACTCCATCTGATACCATTTCCCAAAGGGCTGATTTAATTTAATTCCAATAAACCACTGGAAACAAACCAAGGACATTCGTTCCATGAGTAATAGAGACTTGCAGCTCCCATTTTCTCCATCTCAGCAAAATTTAGATCTGACAGCTGATCAAATCTGCAAATCTATCCGCATAATCAGCATTAATCAATGCTGATCAAATCAATTGTTGCAATATTTTATACGTGTAATTAATTATTCAATTCTAAAGTGCAGCGAATTCCACATTTCGTTTAAGTATTTTCATATCCAATATTGGTTGAATGCACTGTTTAATATCATGCAACAAATTATTAAATTATGTTTTGTTGTGTATAGAT
>JASAOE010000911.1:0-14658 GCA_029964075.1 Patiria pectinifera | reverse complement strand
TTAGAAATGGTGCGAATGATGCAGTAGGTTCGTATGATGTACGGACGAGATGAACTCCAAACCTATATCATATCGAAGGAAAGTTAAATAAAAGAAGGCACAGTCGTACATAGGTGTCGTACGTACTTTGTCAAATCGCAGGGGGTCGATCATTTCCAGAATGGTTAATATTTGAATGTGTGTGTTGGATCATGTTCGTGTGTGATCATCAATGGCAATTTGCGTTGCGGTTTGCATCATATCTGGCTCTGTGAATTTCATTTTCTTCTGTTTTTATTTCATTGTTGGGATAGTGTTTTAATTAAATTAATAGCATTAACTAAGTTAATTGTGACTTTAACTGTGGATGAGGGTGACTTACAGCTTACTATTTCAAATTTCAAATTTCAAAACTAACTAAATAAAACAAAGTTGAATTGTATTACAACTGAAAAAAAAAAATGATTAATGATGATCAAAGTCAATCTGTTATAGAGTTTCCAGAAACTTGAAATTACCCTGACAGTTAATATTAGCCTCATTTACGACGTGTAATTTGCTCAACATTGACTGCACGTTTAAAATTCATATGAAACTGTTCAACTTGCCAACGGATACCAACCTTTCATTTTTGTCCTCGCTCAATCAGAAGGGTCCCTACAGTCCCTTTCCAATGCGTTATTTAACTCTGAGTGGAACACCTTCAATTCATAAGAACATTGGGTCGTGAGCGGCGGCAGTAGCCTGGCATACGCGTTCGGGTCTAAGGTATATACTCATGCCAAAATTAGCATGAACCTATTAAAGCGATGGCTGCATTGCAAAAGATCCAAAAGGTGAATTTTCCGGTCTCTATCCATGCTATCATTCAACCCTATCTCAGTTTTTTTTTTTCCATTTTCTTTCAAACAGTTCCACTGAGCACAATTGCAGTATCCTACGATCAATTTGCATCAATCAGTGATGGGGATACCTTTCCGATAAGTGGCTGGTTCCAATCGTCAATTCATCTGCACAACACCTGGCGTCAAACCAAGCAGCCAACTTCACCTGGACCCTACCCACAAGCACATCACTACAGACCAGCCACTAGGATCTCAGTACAGATACTCCTAATAGTGGTGACAGCAGGTTGACAGACAGCACCAACTTGCGATCACTGTCAGATTATCGCAGAGACCTAGCTACTGCTCAGCTGGACTTGTGGTGCTACCGAAACCAGACAAGATGGACTGACAGACACAGAGATTGACCTCACTGTGACCCTCCAAGTGAGAGGTAAGTGGCATTGAACTGCCAATCATTTCCTCCGTTTTCCCAACATAATATTGATCTATCTTGAAGATTATGTTTCTAAGTATTATGTTATGCTAAAGATTCTTGTATCTATAAAAAAATGTTAGTTTCTATGTAATTTCGGACCCACTTTTGGGGTTAATGGAAAGTACCCTTTTCCATTTTTTTAACGTCATTCCTATTTGTTTTATCATGAAAATAATGTGAAGCTGCGGGCGCCGCCGGGCGAGAACTTCTTTGCCATCAAATCGCATCTTTTGTCTTAAATATTCTTAGTAATTACTGGAATTTGTTTGCTTGTGGTATTTCTCAACTACTGTACTATTTATGCGGGTGGTCATAGTTGTAGTTTGCATTTTTGTTTTTGTTTTTTAAGTACCACCCAGTGTAGTGAAGCTGTCAGACTCTCTGATGGTGAACAGACTCCAAGGAGCGACAGTAACTGCTGCTGACCAGGGATCATCACACACTTTCAGTTGCTTGGTGCAGCGTACCAGACCAGCTGCCACCAATCCAGTGGCTCGTCGATGATGTAATACAGTCCATCGGGGTTGGAACCCCGACTTCAACTGAAACCAACGAGCTGTTTTGACACAACAGGCACCTGGACATTCACTCCAAGTAGAGGCCAATCACAGACAGGAGGTGTGAAGTGTGCAGCAAACACTGCAGAGTCGCAGCCTACGTACCCTAATGTGGCAATTACACTGGAGGTCAACGGTACATGTAGCTATCTTGGTCACACCCAAATAAAAGGTTTAAGAAGAGAATGGGACTTTTGTAGACATATCAATTCCCATTTTGCTAATTAATAGATAAAGTCACTTCAAAGTAGAAAATGTTTATCACATTCAAAGGAACGGGACAGTGACACTCATATGTTTAGGTGTATTCTTAATCAGTCATTTATTGACATTAGATTGAATAATTTCAATTGAATGCCAATGTTGTTGGGTCGACGTTTTTATGTTGGTGAATGTCTATAAAGACTGGGGCATAATGATCAAAAGTACCCTGGTTTCCAGGTGTCCAATGCAAAGCACCCAATAACAGTCACGATGACTAAGCACACTGTCCGGCAAAGAAGACATTGATGACAATCTGTTTTGGGCATCATGCCACCAAAGCTAAACTGTATCTTTAGACCCGTTTCAAACCTTTGAATTTGGTTTCAGACAGGAAGTTATTCTTTACTGAGTTTTTGTATTGACTAGACTTTAGCATCCGATCCCTTAAATTGCTTGGAACGCTCATCATCTTTTTTTAAAGGTTGAACTTAATTGCAATTTTTCGAATGCCAGTCTGATATTCTGATTAAAAGCCCACACATGCCTATATAGTAAAGGTTTATTGAAAGGATTACGAAGTGCTATTCACTTGACGTCTTCACATACATCTGGTATTACCAGGTCGATAATTACTTTGCAAATTCAAACAGGTCCCCC
The DNA here is from genome assembly GCA_029964075.1 of Patiria pectinifera. NCBI lineage: Eukaryota > Metazoa > Echinodermata > Asteroidea > Valvatida > Asterinidae > Patiria > Patiria pectinifera. The sequence goes on along the minus strand of JASAOE010000911.1, from coordinate 11,938 downwards.
CCTGACACACCTGTGATCACCCAAGTTCTCCAATGACTGAAGATGCTCTCTAACTCACACTGACGTGTACAGCAATCGATGGGATATCCTGATGACTGAGACTCTGCTTTGGTCCAATGGAGGCTCACCAGGTCCAACTACGAGCTCGTCAGCATCAGGTGATCGCTACAGCCACCAGCACGCTGGACTACACACCAAGGAGACAGGATAATGGAAACATCATCACGTGTGTAGCACAGAGAGATTCAGGAACGCGTAGTAGTGAAGGGAGGCTGCCCATCGATGCACTCATGTAAGTGTGGTTTCTTTCACGTTTCTGTAGGGGCAAAGAGTTCTTCAAACTTCGCACAATGAAGGAGGTACATTATTGGTTGAGGGTACACATGGAATATCTCTTCTATAAAGTATGGGTCTTAAAAGAACAGTACAGCACTTCACAGAAGAGATATCTCAAGACGTGCTTTACAATACTTGTCAAGCCTATGTGTTCAAGTTGATGCACCAATCTAGACACGGATGTTAGTAAATGTCAGTTGACTACTTCATGAAAGAAAACTTTGAATAACAAAACCTGTTACGTATGTAACAGTTAACTTTGAAAATGAATAATCGATCGGCTACTCCTCACTTCCTCTCTCACACCGTGAAGTGATTCGCATTCCAATTTAAACTGATTCTTTTACAAAGAAAATGTTCTCGTATAAAGAAAAGAAAGTCTAAACATGTTGCCTTGTTGAAAGTATGGTGTATGATGGACACAGTCGTGGCTATTTAGTTTGGTTCTAGGGTTAGATCTTTTGTATTGACGCAAATAGCGCCCTGCTATAGCGCATTGCAATTTTTTTCTGTAATGTTTCATAACCGAGTGAGGGTCTCAATAAGCATTGTTTTTCCAAACCCATTTTCTTCAGTTTGTGCTGATGCAGTAAGCGTCAGTTGTCCATCAAGTACAGCATCAGGTAGCATCGTGCAACTATCGTGCAATTCAGGCAGCAGCAACCCAGCAACCTCACTTGTTTGGTCCAAGAACAACGTGGACCAGTCTAACCCAAGCCAACCAGTATTTACAGATGGAGACTACGGTGGCCGAGAGACAACACTCAGGTTGACAACAGGGGCACTGACAAAGGCAGACAACGGAGCTGTGTACAAATGCTGCGTGTTGACGACATCACTATGCACTGTGGCTATGTGCGACTCGTGTCGTAAATGCTGAATGTAAGTCGCCATTTTGATCTTTCAATTAATGCTATCCAAATGTTAAGCTGATATAGTTTCAAAGTGTGAAACCAAATTATGAGCTTTAAATCGTTTGAGACATACAAAGGGAAACTATTTAAAGGCTGGATATGTTACCTTTTCATGTCTTCAAACGAGTTAAAGTATTGGTATTTTCTTAGGCAAATTGTCGTGCCTATATAGTCGTTTATGTGATACTTCATGTAGTTGTTACACATGAACCTTGCACTTATGTTGTGCATAAGAAGTGCTTGACACATCGACTATCGACCTCTCATTCCTGCAGGGATGCGGTCTCTATTCCATCAAATTATTTTAATTGCTTTTCCCGGTAAAGTTCTTATTTGATTCTTATTTGCAGACCGCCCGGAGTTTTCTGTGCCAACACTTATGCCAATCGGTCCTATCGTAGTGGGCGGCAGCATAGTACTGTCCTGCAGCGCAGAGGCCAATCCCCAGCCCCCTGATTTCATCACATGGGAAAAGGTCGGGTCTCCTGACTCCCTAACCTCTGTCTACAGCGATGGAACAAGCAACCTGACACTAAGCAGCATCAGCAAGGACCAGGCTGGGCCCTACAGGTGTCGCGGGAACAATGGTGTACCACCTGTTGTCTTTTCAGGCTCTGTTGACGTCATTGTGCACTGTAAGATTCTTTGTGTATTTGGTTACAAACCAAAGATTACGCCATTTTGAAGAATCCTATTTTTACCCTACTGCTGTGAATATCACTTATTTTTTGTTTACAAAATGTTTTCAACATTGTTCATTTGTTCCTTTACATTCAAAGATGAAGTGAGCATCCTAAATGAGGGCGACACATCAGTGGGTGCCAAAGATGGTTACGATGCTACTCTTGTATGTGTAGGCAAGGGTAATCCCTCCTAATGACATGGTTGCGTCCAGACGGTGTGGAGTTAACTAATGAGACCGACCCTGGAAGGATATTTCAAGTCGATACCACTCATGAGGGGGATGATGTATTTGGATTCACCATCAGGAGTACCTTGCACATCAATCGAGTGACTTCGGTTAGAGACTACGGATCTTACACTTGCAACAGCGGTAATGGAATAGGAATGGTTGACACACTGACCATTGTGTTGAATGACAAAGGTGAATTGAAACAGTTAGAAAAAACTTACAATGGTGTTGTATAAAACAAAGGTGTTGTATATAAAATAGGTGAGTTATAGACCACATAATGAATGTTTCACAATCGTGCAATGGAAAGAATAATTTCATTCGGTGACAAATGGAATGTTCCATCCCACTCGGCTTTGTGGCGTGGAATAGAACATTCCATTTGTCACGTGAAAATAATTATATTTTTATTATGGCAGTCATAAATATTCACTACTTGTACATTTTCCAACTGCATATCAGCACCATACAAGTAGTATCGTTGTACCAATTGCTCTGTGGCTCCACAAAGGAGTGCACTCAGTCACTAATATAGGAAGCTTAATGACATTATCACAATTTGTTTTTAACTCTGGAACAGGTATATATTTTGCCTGTTTTTCAGGACTATTTTAAACAGAATATGTAAACGCTAGGTCCTTTGTTTGTTTGTCATCTGTGCCATAGTCACACCGCTGCCACCGGAAGATGTGTCCGTCGATCAGGGTACAGTCACAGCGACATCTGTCACAATAACATGGCGCACTGGCATCGATGTCGGCGAACCTCAGTGGTTTTATGTCAACATCCGGGAAGTTGACACAACGACAGGGTTTGATCCCAGCACTGGTGAGGATCGCCGATGGCGGCGCCGTGATGCACGTGATTGATGGTTTGAGTCCGTACACCAAGTATGAGATCGAGGTTTATGCTGAGAATGCTAACGACGTGAGCCCAAACGTCAGAAGGACTGTGACAACTCTACGTAAGTTCAGCCTTTGTTTCTCTCACACCATATTCATTGTTGCTTTAAGAAACTTACGTAGCAAATGTACAATTACAGCTACAGCAATTTCACCATGACCTTCCTGCTCAGTCTCTTTTCTTGGATATATAGGTTTCGTTATGCTTTCTAATTCCGGTATTGAATACAGTTTTTTTCTTTTGTTCAATTTGCACACAGCTGATACGCCAGAAAAGTTAGGTGAGTGATTTAGCCTATTTGTTTCTTGCTTTGTTTGTTCAAACAAGACTTGTTGCTGACATATCAATCAATCTGTTCAAACAATTTTAATTATTTCTGTTTACGCCGGATTTGCATAAAACGATAACAAAAACTTGGTAGAAATAGGCAAATCGATCAAATACATCCCTGTCAGCAAACACCTTTTTTGTCTTTTTATATATTTTGTTCTGTTTCAGAATTATTTCCGGGTCTGTATTTGTATTTGTTTTTAGATATCTCTGTGACCACAAATCAAGAGACTGGAATCATCTCAGTTGATGGCATTCCTCAAGATGGCGACACCTTGTCGTGTTTGCGGCTTGAAGCACGCCTTACCAATCAAGATGATTGGTTTGACTATGGCGAGTGTCTTGAGTCAAATACTGACCTGGATCTACGCGAGGCTCGGCTCCAGATACTGCTATGGAGACTTGTGTAGTGAGGCGACTACTGCAATAACAGGTCAGTCAAACCGGTTTGAGATCAGTCAAACCGGTCTAGATACTGCTATTGAGACTTGTTTAGTCAGGCGACTACCGCAAAAACAGGTCAGTCAAACAGGTTTGAGATCAGTCAAACCGGTCTAGATACTGCTATGGACACTTGTGTAGTCAGGCGACTACCGCAAAAACAGGTCAGTCAAACCGGTTTGAGATCAGTCAAACCGGTCTAGATACTGCTATGGGGACTTGTGTAGTCAAGCGACTACTGCAATAACAGGTCAGTCAAACCGGTTTGAGATCAGTCAAACCGGTCTAGATACTGCTATGGAGACTTGTGTAGTCAGGCGACTACTGAAATAACAGGTCAGTCAAACCGGTTTGAGATCAGTCAAACCGGTCCAGATACTGCTATGGGAGACTTGTGTAGTGAGGCGACTTCTGCAATAACAGGTCAGTCAAACCGGTTTGAGATCAGTCAAACCGGTCTAGATACTGCTATGGAGACTTGTGTAGTCAGGCGACTACCGCAATAACAGGTCAGTCAAACCAGTTTGAGTTCAGTCAAACCGGTCTAGATACTGCTATGGAGACTTGTGCAGTCAGGCAACTACTGCAATAACAGGTCAGTCAAACCAGTTTGAGATCAGTCAAACCGGTCTAGATACTGCTATGGAGACTTGTGTAGTCAGGCGACTACTGCAATAACTGGTCAGTCAAACCGGTTTGATGTCATTGTTATTGTTTGCTGGTCGCAGAGAGGGCAGCCTATAGTCTTTGCACGTGTCTGATGGAATGACTCACTGACCGACCCACTAACTGACTGATTTGGGCTGATATTGGCGAAGATAGTCAGGTAGTAATATCATGTAGGATGAAGCCTTGATCGGCTAAATCTAGCCTAACATAGTAGACCAGATGTATGAAGAGACTCCTAGTGAGTCGCAGTTGTGAATCAATTGAAACGAACTTTGGCCGCTATGGATCATCTTTAGTGTGGACGTCAAGCAGATGACTTTACTAGACTTGAATGGCAAAACACAATGCGCAAAGCGTTAATTTTCGGTCCAAAATCGATTGGAAGTCACCTGACTCTACCTTCCCTAAAACACACTTCATGTCTCCATGAAGATAAACAGTAATAAACAAGTAAACATTTCAATTAATTGATATTTTTTTATTTTAATTAATTTTTTTTTTTCTTTTTACAGTTGATTAGGTAAGAGATGAGGTAAATTACCAGTCAGACAAAAAATTCCACAATGACAAATAACACTGAATTTCACTATTTTTCCCCTATTTTTGTTTGCACTTTTTTGTGCTCACATAGTTGCAGGACAGTCGAGTAATGCAGGATTAATCGCTGGCATTGCGATTCTGGCCATCATTGTATTAATCAGCATTGCACTGAATGCTGTGGTAATCATGTACGTCAAAAGAAGAGGACCACAACCAGGTAATTAAATTGGAGGTTTTCTTATCCTCGGTTTCGTCACCGACTTTGGAACATTTTAAATCCTTGAAGGACTCCGGCACAAGACAGTTGTTGTTCTGTCACAGAAACATCAGAGACCAAAGTTGAAAATGTCATCCCAGTTCAGAGTATCCTTATTCCTGTAGCTGTTTCATTCAGTCTTATGACAATCACTAACAAGCTAGTTTTCATGCGGTTCTAAACAAAGCAGGTATGACTAGCATTCCTTTATATAAGCCACTATTTTTTGTCCGAATTTCGAAGTGCAATTAAATATTTGGTTTTCTTTATTGCAGAAACCAAGAAACGTATTTCAATGCCGTAAGTATAGTCACACTTGTACACAATGTGTAAGCAAGATGTAGCAATATCACGAAAGATTTTAATATTGGCTTTAAATTACAATGGAATCATTATCAACATATTTCCCCAGGAAATTCAAGCCAGAACACAAACGAGGTGTCACCAACGAAGCAGTGGAATACCAAGACTTGGGTAAGATGCTGAATAGATCATGTTTGGACTAGTGTTTTACCACAGTTTGTGAATGGAAAAAAAGAAGGGAAACATTTTTGTTTTAAAACTGTTGCTATATTGCTTAACACTATGCAGGTGTGAATGACCGCAAATAGCTGTTATATTTCCCATTACTCTCAATGAAACCAAAACACAAACAAGCTGAACATTTGATCCCCAAAGATTGTGGTAATGGGTCTTTCCTGGTCCTATTCATGGAACTTTCTTTCTTCATTGCAATCTTTCTGCAGACGTTCCCCTACAAATCCTGGCCGTAGGCGGGAGCTCTAACCCAGCTGCGTCGACTTACGCCAGCATTTCTGAAACTCTCGCTGAGTTCTCGCGAGAAAAGCTGACGATCGTTCGTGAACTTGGACAAGGCGCCTTCGGGAAGGTTTTACTTGGGAATGCGAACGGTATCGTCCAGCAGGGAACTGTAACGCAAGTGGCTGTCAAAACTCTAAGAGGTAATTGATTACATTGATTAAAAATAAAATAAAATACAAAGAAAAGTTTGTTAATTACATTTGAATTAACAACATTGCTAAATAGCTAAATACTTCTTTGTTTTGATATGATGAGTCATCATTGTTATTCCACGTATTTGAATTTTCTAATTGAGGGGTTAACACCAAGTAAGGCTACATAATTTCTGACATATACTGTTCTTTAAGATGCATTATTCAAAATTTCTTCTGACGGCTATTTCATGAGCAGACGACGCAGATATCACGGAGAGAGGCGATCTGCTCCGGGAATTGGACTTCATGAAAAAGCTTCCGAGTCACTCTAATGTCGTCAAACTCCTCGGATTCTGCATTGACAAAGGTAGCTCATTAACACTTGTATTAAATTTAAAGACCCTTTTTTTACCGTCACTTCATTAGAAATCACGATTGCAGGCTTCAAAGTATTACCTTAAACCAAAACTTAAATATAGGGGGCTTTCTTGACAACTGATTCAGGGAAAGTACAATTTGCTTCATTAAAAATGCACTAGCCACAGAAAAGGAGACAATTAGCATGCTATTCAGTTATTTGGCAATACATCCGTACAAACAGTGAACATGATTTCACGAGACGTTCATGCTCCATGATTCTTAACATAAGGAACATTCTGAGTATTCTGTAAAAGATTTTCAGTTCTCAAAAGTTTTTAACGATTCTGCTTTGATCAGATCCAATTTATATCATCATGGAGTACATGTCCAAAGGTCAACTCAAGGAACTCTTGACGAGTAGTCGAGGCAAAGGCAAGTTGCAGGTGTATAGCAACCTGCACGGTAGAAGCAAATCTCTGACGTCTAGGGACCTCATCAAGTTCGCTACAGACGTTGCTCATGGAATGGCATTCCTAGCTTCACATCAGGTTAGTAGCTAATATCTATGTACTATATCTACATCAGTTTGCGACTGCTGTCTGGATTCACGTAGCCTTCAAGCTGATCATTATGCAATAAATTCGAAATCAGAAGTAATTCACAAGTAAAGTCACTAGTGACAGGTTAACTGGGACTCTAACAAATGCAATACGTGAGAAACTGAAAACTAAATTTAACTAGGCAAGGACGAATCCAGAAATTTTTCGTTGGGGGGGGGGGGGAGGTTCAGCAGCAAAAAATGTGAAATGTTTACACATTTTCAATGAGGGCGCTGTTCAAATCCGAAGATTAGTTACACTATATTACACAGTAGTGTACAAATACCCTCTAACAAAGCTGGCTCTGTACGTATTTTGTGCACAGACAGACAATATTACCAGTATATTTTTCATGGGTGTCAGAGCAGTGCTGGGGGATACCCCCCTCCCGGATCCAAGCCTAGTAGGTGATGATGATCAACAATTATCTGTACTGTGCCAATCTATAATTGTATTTTACTATTTCAACTCTTTCTGGGAATGAAACAAACAATCATTCAAAGTTCAGAAACAGTGAGGGAACAATGAAAACACTTCTTGTATTGCAAAGGTGAGAGGAAAATCCTAGGGAAAGCCACAAAATCAGTGACTTAAAACCCTATCCATATGTGGGTATGGGCGGAATTCGTACTGGGTAACACGAAGTAGAGGAAAGCACCACACCAACTTAACTCCCCAGCGAACTGACGATATCCTGTCTTTTGATACACAGTGCATTCACAGAGATCTGGCGGCCCGTAACGTCCTTGTGGGTGAGAACATGATCTGTAAGGTGTCTGATTTCGGACTCGCTCGTGACGTCAAGAATTTGAGAGTGTACCAACGGAAGTCTGAGGTATGGAACTCTGATATACCAATTTCCAGAACCTTGTTTTCTGCAAGGCTCAACGTACCATGAGTCCTCTACCATTTACATTTCATGAAATGACTTATCAAAGTGATCAAGAAGGACATGGAATTATACTTCTTAACTTTTGTTTTGAAGGACTCTACAGATGTATCGTGAATTGCCACATCGTGATGTGCGAACACGAAGATAAAACCAAATCGAGTAACTGAACAGTAAATTGGAATCCAACATGATGTAATGACGTAAGTGTAACAAAGAAGAGCTTTAACTTTAACTTATGTTGTCTCCTTTTCAAGGCTCGGTTACCTATTCGTTGGATGGCCCTGGAATCAGTTGTTGATGACGTATTCACAACAGAGAGTGACGTATGGTCATATGGCATACTTCTATGGGAGATTGTTACTCTTGGTGAGTTTTAAAGATTTTAAATATTCACGACAATCTATTAGCATTATTGCACAGGACTTTCCTTTATTATGGATGAGCAGAGTAATACCACTTTCCCTTACTTCATTTGAGTACCATGCCCTTAGATGGAACAAGAACAAGTAACACATTCTCAACCAATGTAAATAAAATATGGGGGAAAAATCCAAACTTGTATCAGGAAGTTCCCTAAATAACGTCATCACTCAATCTTTTCTTTAAAATTAATGTGACTTTATGTAATTGTGTATTTTTTAATATTGATCGTTACTTATGTTTATTATCTTTATGTATGCTGGGACCCATGGCAGACTTGTGGATAACACTCAATGGGCAACCCAGTTGAAATAAGCAATAAATAAATAAATAAATAAATAAATAAACAAATAAATAAATATTGCAAATCTTGATTTGTTGTTTGTTTGCTTCAGACCCTAAGCCTTTTTATTTATTGACTATAAACGCTTCAGCTCAATAAACCCTCTCTAACCTCTTGAAACAAAATCTTCAATTTTCACAATGAGTTGCCGTTGAGAAGAAACGAATTTGGTTTAAAGTGTCTCAGATTCATCATTGGAGCATATCAAATTGAATCAAATTTCTCAGATTATATGGTAATATTCTGTTACAGGTGCTCGTCCTTATCCCACCATGAGCTTCAAGACAATGATTAGCGAGCTGCAGGAAGGATACCGCATGCCGAGACCAGAACATTGCCAAGATGAACTGTAAGATTATATACATGTAAAATCACTTCATTAGTTACACATTATATATCAGTTAAATAATGCAGTTGGAACTTAAGATGGTCGTGATATGCAAACACACCCTTGATGAGATTGACAGTATGGGTTCCTACAAACATAGGATTTGTCTCTCGGTATAACGCCGCTACTGGGATCCCAAGCTTGTTGGCTTAAACCCCACCCGGTTAAAAATGAACAGCGATATTAGGGGAACCGTGCCGTAGATGCAAAGGCTCCTTGATTTTTTGTTTTTGTTTTTGTAAAATGTATTTCAAACTTAAACAATGTGGAACATTTGGGCTTTACACTTAAAGATCACGGGTTTACTGTTCAGACCTTAATTCAAAAGAAAAATGTTCAGAAGTCAACCTAAAACAATTTGTATATTACGATACCTTCTTTGGAGTGGTTACGCATTCAAACATTCGACAAGGTATGAGACAAGGTGTAACATTTTGGGCTTTTAACTTAAAGATCCACGGGTTTACTGTTCAGACCTTCAAAAGAAATATGTTCAGAAGTCAACTTGAAACAATGTGCCTAATACGATACCTACCTAGGAGTGGTTACGCATTCAAACATTTGACAAGGTATGAGACTTTGGTAACAATTATGCCTTTTTTTCATAACGTGAACCAATAGAACTAACTTGAAAAACCAATAGGTTACATGTCTGATTTTCTTTATTTGTATTCACACAGCTACCAAATGATGCTGGCTTGTTGGGAGGAGGAGCCCACAGCACGACCGTCTTTCACTGAGATCGGTCAGAAACTTGAGAAACTGCTGGAGGGAGGGCATGTAAGTAAATCTGTGATTACAAGAAGTAGCAGTACTACAAATAGCGCCTGAAAGGACCACGCCACCATCACTCCATCCAGACCCTGTCTCCCTGGGTCTCCCCTCACAATATTTTGAGGAAAAACTAGTATTCTGTGAAACTTTGACAAAACCCAATTAGTGCCTCAAGTTCCGCCTACATAAAAATGTAGGACCAGCTACGTCACTGGTTCCCAATATAGTAAGCCATTGAAAGCATTGAGGTTGGTGCAGGGCAGGGTGCCAGTTCAGCATAAGTGCCAGTTCAGTGCACAAGGCTTCATTGGCCTTTGTGGCCATTTGCTCCAAAGAAAGTCTCCGATTATCCAAATTAAAGATCACGCACTGATCCTAACCAATTTTACAGAAAAGAAATCGAAAAATGATTGCAACAGTAATACTTGTTATTTACTGATATTTTCGATAAATATATTGAAATTTCACAAACTGCATTTCAACAGTTTTGCTTTTTCCAGGGCAACCTACCAAATACAGTCTGACAGTGAGCCGAACTCACTTTGTTATGCAGGATTTCTTTAATGCTATGACGACGAGATGAATCTCGGTGCAAACTCTTACGTTGAATCATGTTTTTTTCCTTTCTTGCCAGGATTACATAACTCTGTCAGACTACCAAGAATTTGACTATGAAGTGACGATTCCTGATTCTCCTGATGAAAAGATCTGAAACACTGAAGATCATACTTTACAGAGAAAGACAGTGGTTACAGCTAGAACAGGTGATAGACAATCTGAGCACGCTTACAATTCTATCACGAAGGCCCCCTTCACTGGCAACAGCATTGTGGTAGCAATTCAGATAATCTGGCACAGGGCAGTTCAATGGCATGCACAATGGTTTTTCCATTGTTGAAGGGGATTTCGTGAGTATACAGTGATGACGTGCGTGAATTTGTCTACAACAAACTTGTAGCCGTTTCTTACATATACATTGTACACATGCTGTGGGCACAAGTGCACGTATTATGATTCCCGCCGCAGTTTTTCTTGTACAAAATGTACTCTCTGGTTGTAATACTGGCCCGACACAATCAAATGGCAAAATCTTGGCGAGTTTGTCTTCCCGTACCAGGACTCGGTTAATGGTTTTTACCATCCTGAATACGCCAACGTGGTAGGAGGGTGCGCTATTAAGGAAAATAGGTTGTAAAGGCTCTGGAAGAAACAAAGTGCGGTGCTCCCAGTGTTGTAGTACTTGTACTCAGTACTCGTACTCCTCAAGTACTTTTTCTGGAGTACTCGTACTCGTACTCGAATGTCAAAGTACTCGTACTCGAAATGATGGTACCGTACTCGGGCAGCAAAGTACCCGGGGGGGGGGGGGGATGTTATATAGCTTAATTCACCTACCATGGCCTTATTTTTTCGATACTTTCAGTTTGAAATGGTTGATTGGCTTGTGGAACAATCGAGATTTCCTAATTTGCCTCTGTGCAAGTACAGTCCGGAAAAATACATTTAACAACTAGGCTATATCGGTCTGACTGGGCCTGGGCCAATTACGCACAATGAACCATTTGCCGTATGGCCGTATTCGGAAATGCATATACTCGTACTCGGAAGTACAAGTACTCGTACTTGTACTCATACTCGGAAGTACAAGTACTCGTACTTGTACTCATACTCGGAAGTACAAGTACTCGTACTTGTACTCGTACTCGGAAGTACAAGTACTCGTACTCGGAGACCCGTTCTTGTACTCGGAGGTACAAGTACTCGTACTCGTACTCGTTTTCAGCAACCTATGTACTCGGAAGTACTCGGTACTCGGAAAAAAGTACTCGACTACAACACTGGGTGCTCTGGTCTTTCGTTGCACAACTGATCACTATCTTTTTTAAAACCAAGACTAATGCCAA
>JASAOE010000910.1:0-15095 GCA_029964075.1 Patiria pectinifera | reverse complement strand
AGTTGGTCTCTGTTTGATTCAGCAGGTAACCAATAAATAATATGGATAGACTGTGTTACACTCTGTTGGATTCAGCAGGCAACATAAAAAGAAGGCACAGTTTGGTTCTGTTGGATTGAGCAGGCCAGTCGTTTTAACTTTTCAGGTACCCAACAACTTGGCATGTTGGATTGTGTGGGACTGTGTTGGATTGAGCAGGAAACTCATATGAGTAATTGGAAATAGCGAGGTAGTCCTGGGGAATTAGCATGGGATTAGGTTTATCAAATGAAATGTCAAGGGGCATACAACCAACCTGAATGTTTTTGAAGCTAACACCAAAACATACGCCCAGTATTACATACTTGATGTTGTTTTAGGTTTTATTATAGTTGGAAGATGTTAACATGAAAACTTCACAGAGAGTAATTGTGAGGGCCCCAAATGATCAGCTTTTGCTTGATGGGTTAGCCTAACTAAAAATGGTTTTAAATAAATAAATAAATACATAACAAATAAAGAACTTTATGTGCCTGTGAATATCGTATAAAAAAAACTTACAGTGCACAATAGCAGTAATAGGATCTGACACCACATCGTCGCTAGGATTTGATGTAGGCACCCCGTTGTTAGCTCGGCACACGTAGTACCCAGCCTGCTCCCTCCTGATGTTACTCAGAGTCAGAGTACTAGTGACGTCATTGTACACTGAGCTGAATGCTTCTCTTGAGTCTTGCTTCTTCCAAGTGATGTCACTAGGCCTAGGATTGGCATCTACAGTGCATGTCAGGGTTACATTCCCGCCTTCAGTGACGGGGGTGTCTGAAGATCGCGTCACCGATGTGAATTCAGGAGCGTCTAAGGGATTGTTAAAAAAAAAGAGAGAGGAAATATAGACGAATCAGAGCATGTGATCACTGACACTCACAAGGACCAATCAACGGAGAAACTGCAGGCTATTGTAAAAGGCAACTACCCCATGAAGGATTATCTAAACAATAGCGAGCACAATGCTTTGGCCATTGAATGGCGACCTTCCTCATAAGATTGTTACCGTGCTCGGATTTTTCTATAAGACACCGTTTAGATCTGCTCAATATTCTCAGGGTTGCAATTGGGAGAAAATGACACATCCGCGAAATAATCGGCAGAGGGTTTGGGCTACCAAAAGCCTCAGAGCAACAAATGGTTAATGGTATGTATGTTTGTATTTGCCTTAAAGCACTATTAAAATACCTGTTTTTGTTTTGTTTTACAAAAACCTTTATAATAATTAATGACAACTTTCTGGTGAATCTCAGGAATTCTCCATTTCAGAAAAAAAAAATCCTGAAATCTAAAAAACAAAAACCGTGACCAATACCACTATGGGTAGGCCTGTCGGTAACGGGGGACCCCCTGGCAAGCGATCTCCCCTCCACCTCGGCAAAAGCCTTCTTTGTGTTTTGTTTTTGTGTGGAGTGCACCCCCAGCCGTTACCCCCCCCTGCGGAACTGGCAACGGGGCTGACCCAGGGTCTCTAACAGTTTACATGTGGGCAATACGCATGATGGCAATACGAAAAAAACACCAAGTGAACCCCCAAAAAATGGACAACAATGTAAATAGTTACTTACATCTAACGCCTAATATGTACATATCACACAGATCTTCAGCACATGATGAGATGGTTGGATTTGTGGCACAGCATCTGTACACGTCTCCGTTGTTATTTTTGTTCAGGACATCAGTTGTGTAGATGACTGTAGTCACTCTGCCTCCATTATCTCCAGGAGTGTTGGGTTGATCAGTAGGCGTGGTTAGCGACACGTTACCCTTAGACCAGGTTAGAGTAGCAGCTGGGTTGCTGCTCTCTGAGGTACAGGTCAGCGACACGCTGTTGCCTTCTGTTGCTTCTGAGGGACTCTGTGTCACACTCACATTCCTTGTGCAAACTGAAAAACAGAAGAACAAAACTATTTTCTGGTCACACGTTGACTCACACAGTTTACTAACACAGTTTGACCTTACCTGAAACTGTCCAATCAATTTAAATAATCTGGTGAAAAACGCTTTCCTAGTACTCATATAGTTGTAAATTTGAGAGCATCTCTAGGAAGATGGTTATTCAGAATGTGATTAAGCGCAAATCTTGGAATGTTGCTGATATTTTCAAACAGCAATATCAAGCATTGGGTTGAACTTTTTACTACAGTGCCACTGTTCATAACCAAAGAGAATTCTCCCTTCTTTGAAAGTTTTCTAAACTGGAATGTTATGACTTACACTGGACATCAATTGGACCCAGAGATCCCACCGGTCCTTGGGTCAAGGAATCCCGGCTTGTTGAGCACGTGATGACAGTGTTCCCATTCTCCTCTCTTGACGGGGTGAAGGAGAGCTCGCTGACAAACCTGTAGCGATCACCTGACTGTGATGACATCGTAGCTGTTGATATAACCGAACCTCCCGTGGCCCAAACCAGAGACCAGTCACCAGGGTATCCCATGTCTGCTGTACACGTCAGCAAGACAGATTCGTTCTCAATCATGGACGTTGCAGCAGTTACATCCGGGACATCTGGGGGACCTGCATTTTTAACATGAGTGGATCATTCCAATTTAATCTGCTGATTAATAATAACAACCAGCACTCCGAGTTGGCATTGTAATGACTGTGTTGAAAATAGTAAGTGACATGCACTGGAAAATGACCAAAAAGTCAAGTTAACATCTCACTGAAAAAACACATCCTCCTCTTATTACAGCAAGTCAACATACATGTAGTGCATCATCAACCACGCCTGGGCGGTGGTAGAGAAGTTATATTAATGTATGGGCAATTGGGCATTCAGTCAGGGAAGCGTCCCAGGAATTGCCTACAAGAATCGTCCACCCCCATTCCAAAATTGGATCGGTGTACAAAATGACACGACCTGTTTCTATGATTACGTTTCATTGACTAATTTACGTTCTCCTTCTCTAGTTATGATGCACCGGATCATTTTCTGTTGGAGTTCTTACCATAGACCATTAGTGTCACCCCCAGTGATGGGTATGGTTGTTGCGACTCCGTGGTACTCGCTACACACTTTAGTTCCTGTGTGTGATGAGCTCTAGTTGGTCTCAAGGACCAACTATCTGTTGTATTAACAAGTTCATCTGTTCCTGTAGGCGACGGATTGACAGCGCGTTTCATGACGTCATTCAGGTACCACTCGATCCTTGCACCAGGCCTGCTACCATGTACCGTGCAAAGGAAAGAATGTAGTGTTCCTTGGTCAAGAACCACGGCACCGCTGACTGCACCACTGGCGTCCGACAGTGACATTGAAGACACACTCGGGAGAACTTTGAAATGATAAACACAAACAGGAACAACGTTAGTGTTGTTTACAAACAAGTACATGTACAAATGTACCATAATCTTGTTTGTCCATGGGCTTCACGTCTCGTATGGACTCAGGCTAACCATATTGGTAACAAACAGAAAGACATGCCGCGCCCCAATCTCCAATCTCAATCAATCTCTGGTCTTTGACTATTACGATCACATTGGGACATGATGACAGTAGACATAACCAACGGCAGATCCAGGGGGGCTAATTGGGGCCATGTCTCCCCCCCCCCTCCAAAAAAAAAAGAACAGCATTTTTTTTAAAGTGACGTTGCAAAAAAAGGCAGCCACTGCGTACACCACCATCTTTCGCTACACAAACAAATTGGTAACAGTGTTCAGAAATTGCCTCAGATCACACCACACAGCATTTAGAATTCAAAATTTTCTGAATAAGAAAGGACATTCTCAATAAGTTTCCATTTGTTTGAAATGGTTTCTTACCTGTAACATCGAGCAGTATGCTGATGCTGATCCCGCCATGTCCGCCTTTGTTGGAAGCCTGGCACCGCAACATCTTTCCATGATGGCTCCATCTTGGTGATAGGGTTACCAGACTGGTGCTAGTAGTTAAACGATCAGCGTGTGTATTGTTGACGGTGTTACCCTCTGTGAGGCTCCCATCGAAACGAGACCAAGTGAATGATGCTCCTGGGTTGATGTCTGGTACCTCACAGGTGAACTTACGGTCCACACCTTCAATAAGATATGACGTACCGCCAGTAGAAGGGTAACTTCCAGTTGAGTCGGATAGGGTGATGCTTTTTGGAAACACTGCCACAAAAACAACAAAATCTTCCCAAAATTAGACATCGAATGCCTGGAGGAAAACATGGGACAGGGGATGTGAATTGGGAGACATTCCCTCATTTTAATCAAAACAAACTAGTCCATTAACATACTTAAACAGACAACAAAATATAAGAAAAGTGAATGAAACATTTTGTTGAGCTGCAATAAAATATGTACCTAAAATTTGCTATTGTGTTGTGGAAAGTTGACAGCTTTCCACGACAACGCACCAGAAAAAAAATTGAACCCACTAGCGGTGCCTGAAAGCGGTGTGGTACCCACATACATTGTACATCGCACGCACAGACTGTTCGATTGTCATCACGTGATGCATGCATTTGCATAATTAACCACACAGCCGTTGAAACTGGACGTTTTCTTATGGACAAGCCACCAAAATCAGAAACAATTTTCACATGTTAGTTGTTTTTGGTCTGTTTCAAGTCGATCAGTAGCTTCGTGACTGACTGCTGAACGGTATGACTCATCATGAGCCTGACGTTTGAGGTATGTTCAGTCCGAGTAACTTGGACCAAACTTATCACCTTATTAACATTCAGACATGGTCTGGCGATAGTAGGGTCCAGCTACATGTAAACCGCTGCCATCGCTGGACACAATTCTGTTCTTGACCCAAAAACCCAACATTGCCCAACAAAAACATCAGATTTCACCCTAAAAACAGCCTCCAAATAACTAAATACCCCACCTGAGGTGCAAGTAGAGATGGATGATTAAGATTGAGACCAGTTTAGTTACGATTGGGATGAAAAGTGAAATTTTCCGTTCATTTCCGAGAGCTCCCCTCTCGATCATGAACATATTAAATTTCCAACTCGTGTTTGAACAATGCGATGTCGTCGTGCCCAGGGTTCCTTCGATGGTACCTGTATCCCAAGTGCGATTCCGTTACCGAGCGCGATGCATCGATTGTGATAATCAGTAGACTGGATCTCGTTTGTAAAAACAGGTGCATTTTGAACAATGATAGGGAGTTAGGAACTAGGGCAGCTTTCATACATGTGCAGAAACCCGTTCAAGCTAGTTCCCGACTCCCTAACATTGTTTGAAATAAGTTCGTGTTTACAAACGAGATCCAGTCTACTCATTATTAAACCAATGCATCACGCTCGGTAACTGAATCCCACTCGGAATACAGGGATTATCGAAGGAACGCTGGGCACGACATAATTAGCCTATGTACATTCCCGACAACACATCAAAATCATGAAAAAAATGAAATGGATAAAACCTACTAACAAAAACAGCTTGGAAAAAAAAAAAACAGCCGAAGCTGGGCTTTCTAAAACTTTTCCGTAAAGAAACTTACAAAAAGTCCTCAAGAAGCTGTAAGGAACATCTGGTAATACAGATAGAGGAACAAATCTGCCATGGACATCTTCATTCAACTGACAGTGATATTTGTCATCCAAATTCTTTTCAGGATCAAAATAATATCATGGGAACACTTGTTTTCCACCATGTTTTTTGTCCACCCTTCATTGCCCTTCGTCGGGTTCGTATCAAAAATCTCCAACGAAGGTTCACCGTGTGTAGCAGTCCTTCATTTAAAGAAAATCCAGGAGAGCTATAAATCGCTCTCCTCAAATATTTGAGGAGAGCAAATCGCTCTCCTTAAAATCTACGGATAAACAGTGGTAAAACGACGGGTTACCATTGTTTTTGTTTTATTTTGACATAAGGATTTATTCAAGGGGCTGCGTTATTATTAGTTTTTGCATAATAACATATGCTCAAGTTGCATTACTTTTTTTGTTTTTGTAACTGTAAGACAAGGTAAAATTTATTTTAGAAAACTAACTAAATGGAGATTAATAAAAGGTTTGACTACTGCTTAGGCTTTCATTTTTTAATACAGTTGTCAGTTGGTTCATCACTTGATTATACTTGGAAAATAGAGAGTTAATAAACGGCACATAAAGCAACTGAATATTTGCTTTCAGATTCGTTAAAAATATATGAAAGTTTCAGCCTGAACTATTTCAATTGCTCTACGAAATCTATACAAAAATGGCCTCAAAATGACACAAACTTGCCTTAAGTTTTATCGAAAATATCTGCCGTCGATAATCTTAAAAATAATGGAAAATGCAGGTCAAGTATGCCATATACACAATGCTAGTCACGACGAGAAACTGGCTAACAACGTCTGAACTTCGCACTAGTACGAGCGTTTGTGATGAACTGTGTGTGGTGGGCCGGCAATGAGACACGTTTACGGTATAGGATTTCGTGAAACACGCTGCATCGTTTCACTTCACATACCAGTAAAACTTCCTCAAAATAAATTCATGAACACGGGAAATACATACACAGACAAGAGAGATCAAGTTCTGTGAATAAGCTTGCAAAGATCGTCCTTCTCAATCGTTGTTTTCTTGGCATTTTTACGATGTCTATTCCGTCCGGCCTGCACGCAAAACACTGTACGGCAGTGCATTGCACCGCGCGTGACTATTACATTGACTGGTTACCGCATTTTCATCATGCCTTCATTGGGACTTAGTACGCGGCGCAGCGGGAACCAGTCATTGCTGCACTCGCACGTACGGGCCCACGTGTTTTCATGCAGCTCTATGCGATATGCAGATTGTGCACGCACAGTATACAACCGCTGTACGTACACACACGATCTTTACAGTACGTACGAGCTCGATGTTCGTTCATTTTTTTAGCGATATCCAGCGGCATATTAACGTGAGTTTGGGCATTATACCAACGAAAAATACGTGTAGCTTCAGACTTGAAATCCGTTGCGTTTTATCGATTCTTATTTTTAAACTTCCCGTGTTTGACGAGCCCTCTTTTGGATTTCTGAGGAGCGCTATTTTTGGCGCTCCTTCGAGACAGTCGAGGAGCGCAGTAGGAGCGCCTGCGCGATCGCGCTCCTTAAAAATGAAGGACTGGTGTAGATCTTGCACGGGCCCTGGCAAGCGCGCTGTGCACGGCCAGCCACACGCATGCCGCACACACAGCCGATGGAGGGATATTACGGTCATCCAATTCAGAAGGGAATCCCCACTGATTTCTCCAGAACTACTCATGTTTTTACCAAACCAAAAGGTAGTTATTCTCTTTGTACCTTCAGAGACATTGTGTGAAAATTTCATTGCCGAACTCCATCGGGTATTTGAGAAAAAACAAGAAAAAGTCTAGAACATACGTGCCGCGCCATAGACTTGCACGTAAATTTCGGGCAATGTTTGTCATCGACTCCCATGATGCATTGCGAATGTCGAAAAGGTAGTTGTTTGGGAGCAGAAAAATTGTCTCCGAGCCCTGTCCTAAATTGTATGGTCTCAGTATTTCACAAGTATTATTTTGACATGGTTAGGTATCTCTAGCATAGGTTCAAATCTCTGAAAAAAGTCAAACAAAACCGTGAAATTTACCAGAATTTCGCTCACCAAGTCCACAGAATGTGAAGTTCCTGATGTCTGTCGTCATTAGCCGTCAACTGAGGGCGCTGTGCTCCGAACAGCGCCCTCATCAGTCGACAACTAACGATGACAGCCAGCAAAGTGTACTTTGAAGTGATTTCATTGATTTCGGAGAGAATCGTTACTTACAAGTAAACTGCCATCCTCCATGCAAACGACCAGCATTGGAATACGCGCTGTATTCACACACAGAAAATATATAATGCGTATAATACACCCTCCACTTACTGAAACCACCGTGAACTCATAAAAGAAACGAGAAAATTAATTCAACCGTAACTCACTCCCGGAAAACGCCGGCAGAACACAATTTATTTGTTTGGCCGGGGGGAGCATGTATTTTTGTTCCCGAATAACCAAAACTTCCGCCCAAATTTCAATATGAAAACTAGCTAGAAGGGTTCCAATGTATTGCTTTTGATGAGTTTTGTGGGTGGTGTACTCAGTGTAAATTTACAAGAATAAACACTCGTTTGGCCCGACAGAGGACGACAGAACGACAGAGGACGCAATTAATTCGCGCTTGACTGTGCACCATGAGAATTTCTACGCGAGGTCATTAGCATGAAAAGTGACCCCACAACTTTTTTATGAATAAAGAGACCGTTTGGCTTAAAAAAAACACCGGTGGAATTGTGTAAAAATAGCCGAGGATCTATCCGGCCAAACCGACCCGAGACATTTATTTTATGAACCAAATCCGAATCGAAACCGACCTCGACTACCTCAAACCGACCTCGACTACCTCAAACCGACCCAACCCGACAATAATCAAAGAAAGCCGACCCAAAACCGACGCGAACCCGAAAAAAACCGAGTATCTGGCTTCTGCAAATGTGTCCGCTTTTTGTACCTGAACTGACCTGCTTCGCGTAAAAATATCGGCTTTCAGTAACTGAATCATGCCGTGCGGCACAACGTGCCTTACTGGTGGGCCTACATGTTATAGACCGATCGAGACAGACCGCTAACCCTTTTTAGTCGCACCGCGCGCAGTGACTCTGCACAAATTGTGCACCATGTGAATTTCCATTTTGTTACGGTTCATTTCGGTTTATTTCGGGTTTTTCCAAAATGGCTTAACCGACCCGAAAATCGCAAACGCAAAAACGAAACCGACCTGACCCGACTGAAATGTTGGACAAACCGACCCGACCCGAAGTCGGTTTCGGGTCGAGTCGGTTTCGGTTTCGGGCCGGGTTTTCGCAACAATTAGTCCAAGCCCGAGCTACCAAAATGATCCCAAACCTGCAGCACGTACTTGCCATATGAAGAACGAATATATAGCCAGACTTAATCTAACAACTCTGGAAGGCAGAAGGAGACGGGGTGACTTCATCGAAAAATTCAGAATAATAAACTAAATATTCAAAATCAACCCGGACACCATGATGAACTGAGAACGCCGACTACCGTG
Source organism: Patiria pectinifera (assembly GCA_029964075.1). Classification (NCBI taxonomy): domain Eukaryota; kingdom Metazoa; phylum Echinodermata; class Asteroidea; order Valvatida; family Asterinidae; genus Patiria; species Patiria pectinifera. Next base: position 6,071 of record JASAOE010000910.1, on the reverse strand, counting down.
CTGGTAAGGAACCAGAGGGCGGTCTTTTAGATATTTGCCAAAACCAGACCAAATCTTACAGAAGAAAATACTTGAACCAGCGAGTCGTCGACGACTGGAATATAGTCTGCCAAAGGGCGCTGTATCTGTACCCCTTATTTTCAAAATCCAACTAGTAAGACATGGGTTTATAATGAGGCAAAGATGCCCCCCTCCCCTTAACCCTGTCTCACAACCTGCCAGAAGAGGACAGAAGTGTGGCACTTCAAGGTAAAAATTCAAGGTAAATACAAGTTGTAAATATCCATTCCACGTCCCTTGGTCATGCTTTTTCTTTCTTGGCTGTTCTCCAATAAGTTTGCTAGAACTTGGGGTCATTACTGTATATGATTAATACAATATGTTAGTGGTGACATAATTATGTAAGGTTTGTAAAAACCTTACAGTTTGGGAAGTACGGAAGGGCAATCCGGAGGGTGCTGGTTCTAGTCTGAGTATCACCCGTTATCCACGGAGCCAAGTCTCCTGTCTAAGCCTTCGCCAGAGCCAGGGTCTGTTACATAAACTAGTTCCAACCCCGATTTAAACGAAATGAAATTAGGAATTCATTCCCAACCTTCTGAGGCAGTGAACTCCATGTGTGCGAGATAATGTATGAATGCATCAATTCTACTACATGAATAATTAACCTGAATACTTTCACTTCTGTGACAGTAACAACCTCTCCTCACCTCTTACTCTCATCTCCTTGCTTGCATGGACGTAGCCTGGTACTTCAACACTCAAGGTGCTGCACCAGTAGACCCCTCCGTCTTGAAAGTTGACCGACTTGATCGTCAGCGGAAACCCAGGGGCAGCTTTGTCAAACTGGTAACGAGAGCTGTTCATGTTTATCACATTCCCTGTGGAGATTCTGAAGTCTATAATAAGATCTGCGTCTACTATAGATCCTCCGAAGTCACTCTTAGTCCACTGCACGATGCGGATAGACCCAGCAGATGTACAGGTGAATTCCGCATCTTGACCGCTGTCTGTCCAGTTAGGACCTTCGACCAGAGGTGACTGTCCCGAAACTGCAAAGATAAAGAAAAAACAGAAAAGGCAACATTGAGCAATATACCACTTCTGGTTATTGGGGACGCTGTATCGGCTCCACTATTTGGTTTCAAACAGTAGAAAACCTCCAACTAGTAATATTGAATATTGTCGATAGGCCTATGCAATTTGGGAAGTGTAGCAACATGTAATTTATGTTAATAAAATGGGATTCAAATATGTTTATATCCCAAAATTACACCCATTATCGCTTAAAAATATGGCCTTATTCATTTGATGTATTAATGACAGCTGCGTACGTATCATTTGGCTTTTCCATGATGCCAACTTTTAAGTATTTTTATCGAATGGGGGCGCTATCACGACGACATTGATTAAAGAACTAAGAAACAAAATTATTATGTCAAGCATTTCAGCAAACTTTAGTTCAATCTATTTTTGAAATGAAAGTTTGAAATAAAGCGCACTGTAAAGACATCGCGTTACTCATAATGTTGTTTTTCTGTTGAAACGTTTGTATAATATTACAGTTTACTGTTTTCGGATGTTTTGGTAAAAAAAAAAATCTGTTCCTGTCTACGTACAGCGGACTACGTAGTACGTCTGTGCGGACACAAGAAACATCATGTTTCGAACAAGCCTTCCGTTTTGCCCCTGTTAATCTGTCAATGGGTTTCACTGCATGTTAGATTTTCCCCGTATTTTAAAGGATCGCGTTATTGATATACTTTCCACATTTTCTTTAGGTATACATATATTGTGCAATTATCTTTCTATCTTTATATGCATATATATAATTTTTGAACAGGGATTTGGATGAACACATCTTTTTGATGACAGTGTTTTTTCCTTGACATCCCCTGTTCAGTTTATCACATGTTTAAAGTCAAAGGATGTAAAATAAATAAAATAAAAATCACAGTCACACGCCATCTCTAAAAGCCCGCCGCACACGAGAGCTACGTGCTGAACTAAAAGTCTTCCGAGGCCGTTCGCTGAGTTTCTGACTCACGAGGCCACGAGGCAAATATCTCCCCTATTTCTTTCGCCTCGCGAGGCTTAAAACTAACCGTGTGCGGTCAACCTGAGCTACGTGCTGAGCTAAAAAGATTGATTAGCCACTGAGGTTACATGTATGTACTCTGGACACATGATGGACACATGGCCTTTGTCACCACGAACCACGCTTTTGACAAGAATAACGAGCTTTCTATTTTCAATTTGCATTTTGCCATTTGCAATGGTGTTTGGTACCTTTTGGACCTCAATGCTACGGCTCTTTCAGCACCAAGGGTTGCCGAAATTGTGAATATCGTAACTTTTTTTGTGATTCGTTGGTGTGTCAGTACAAAACAGAAAGCCAATGAGCAATCTTTTCCACCAAAATTTTTTTTAATTGATAAGCACATTTTTGGGTTCACAATTTGATCAGAAAACCCCTAAACTGGACAGTGTCCCGAAATGACGTCACAGCAACCGCGTCCACAGTTGTCCTGGAAAGCATGGATAATTTTAAATCATAAAGTGCACTTTCAATAAAATTTACCAAAAAGGGATATCACATATTTTTCATACATTTAGGAGGACTGGTGTGGAAAAATTGCACATGTTCCTCAGAAAAAGAACAAAAAATCGCTCCAGTGATCCTTTAAAGACGGGTAAAACCCGCAAATGAATTTAATTTTGTTTTTAATATTTCCTTCGCATTTTTAGTTATCTATATGTATATGTATATGGAAGCTAAGTGGCTTGCACAGTGTGAATCTGTGTTTGTCCTTCAACTGCTACTTGTATTTGGTTTCTAGCGGAAGTTTAGTACAGCTATGGTGTGACAAGTTTAGTTTCAACGAAAAACCAAACAAAATAACACCTAGCGAGGATAACATGTGATTGAACTTAAATGAGTATGCGTGGCCCATTTGGCCTTAACCTATCCGGAAGGACACATGGATCATCCTGGAAACATTGTTTTTGCAGCAGCTGATGGAAAGACACTTGATATTAAACGAGCTTTAAATTAAAGAGCGCAACGTGAATACCCAGTAAACAGAGAATAGATGACATTTAATTGTCTATTTTGTCTTCGCAATGAACAAATGTATATCTCCTCAAAACCTGAAACTCTTGATAGAATAATCTCGTGCTCCCCTAAAAATATTCAGACCCAACTTTATTTGTAATATATATCATATAAATCGGTTGAAAGGTATACTTTAGAAGTCAATGTATAATATCAGATGAACACTCATTAGCCTTACATTCGTAGTCCATTTTATTCTACCTGTATTTTCCATCATTGCAGCGGCGTAGCTACGGGGTTGAGGGTGGCGCACGCCCCAAAGAAAAACAATCGTCGCCCCCCAGTGCCGCCCTCCTCCTTGAAAATTTGCCAAACAGAAAAAAAATCCCGAAACCATGATTAGCGGGTTTAATAAAAGTGCCCATTCCGACATTTTAAAATATATTTTTAGGCGAAAACCGCTGTTTATTTTAACGTCCCGTGTAACGCGTATAATTGTTTTCAACAGCGCCGCCATTGGAAGATGGCGTCCAGCCCCCTCTTGTCAACCCCACTATTTAATTTTACGGAGGCCGGTGTGCAGTGAAAAAAAAAAACACGTGTTGAGCACGTAAAAAAAAAACACGTGTTGAGCACGTGTTCATCGTGATGACAATTTAACTCAATCATAATTCCCACGTCAAAACCTAAACAAAATACGTGCAACGTGTACAACTTAGATGAGTTCAACAATTATACGTGTAGATGTATTTAAAAAAAAAAGTTCTTACCTGTAAGAAAACAGGACAGTCCTACCGCTAGGAGGCAAATGTTGGCTACCGGCTTCATTTCCTACAATGTGTTGTGGCTGTTCAACAAAACTGAACCTTTAGTCCTTTACAACGATATTGTTTTCCGTCTTCGCGTTATTCTATTAATTCGTCCTGTCAAATGAAAACTGTCAAAAGAAGCGACTACTTCGTTTTCATCCCGGAAATATGCTGCTTTCAGTGTTGAACTGTTTTGAAGAAAGAATGTTTAAGCTCAGGGTTATAAATGTATGTGCTATGTTACCCCACGTGACAAAAGTGTTTACAGGAAGCTATAGAGGGCGGCATGCGTATGACCTGCATCCGGTGATTCGTGAGGATACTGAAACCTATCAACGGGCAGCAAGGGCGCAAAGAAATTAATCAACAGGCAAGTTCGATCGGGGATTAGTGGTTGACTAGCGGTTGATTCTCAGGCTGTAAGCTGCGCCTGCGCGCTGATTACAAAGTGCGATCGTCTCTGGTCGAACAATGCTGGAACTTGGAAACGATACTTCTCCATTGACAGATCCATTGGGGGCGGGGTGTATTGCAAAGGTCACTCACACCTCCTCCTTCCGACTGACCATTGACCTATGTTGATTCTGCACACTAACAAATGCACATTTTCCTTTAAGTTACAGGAATAACGTAATCACTCAGTATTGCAAATCCTGATCATTGCTACAGGTTCCTAATACCTTGACTGCAAGCCTCCTTCCCCACTCAAAAATCAATAAATAAATTGACTTTAAAACCCAAACAACCCCTTTGGTAAATCTTTGTGTGCCACTGTTTGCGTTCCTGGTTCCTCGCTCAATTTGTCTACAATGTGTGTCAAAATGGTGTGCCCGGGAATTGGTAATCAACACCAGCCACTGTGGTCTCAACTCCATTATTATACCATGGACTGGTTCTAGTGTGTTTGAGTGCAATAGTTAATGCATAGCTCGTGCTAAGACTGGCAACTAGCCTCCGCAATCGAGGACCTGTCAATGTCACGGCAGCGAAATGACGCAACGGGGAAATTAGTTTAACAGGAGACAATTGATTATTTGTTTTCTGTTTCGTTGGTAACCTGATCATTGGTTGTTCGTCCGGTCTGTATGTTGCAGGTGCGCCACACTTCTGTTCGCACGGCCAAAAGGTAACAAGTCCAAACCTCAGCGAATCACGCGCGGTTGTCATGATCAACTGAAACAATTATAAAATTAGCGACAACAGTCAAACTGGAAAATAATCAAAGCATACTTACCGACAACAATTATAGCGAGTGTGTTGACCCATCATAATTTTGGTTCATAATCCAGATTTCTGATACATAACAGAGCACCAGTACTTCCCACTATCAACTATAAACTCCAGTGAAGGATGGTTAACACGCATGTTACTTGTCACCCTTTTTCCAAAATCTTTGTTTTATAACTGCCGACTGCGAAAAGAAACAATTGCAAAGACAAGGGAAGGAAAGCTATCCTCGTACGGATAAAAAAACAGTTCATTTTTGAAATAAACCAATTATCAAAGCAGTGTGTATAATTCAATGTGCTGTAATATGTAGTTTGAATATCTTCAGGTAAGTCATGATCTTCTATTCTTCTACCTTTAATAGAAAGCCTAGAACCCTTTTCTCGATAAACATCCATTCAAGTCCAATATATCAAAGTCCTTGAAATACAAATATTGTGAGCAGCTGCGATTTTGGTTTCCTTGTGTATCAATCAATTAAAGTCAATACCTACCGGGCATAAAGAAGGTCAACACAAATGCAACAAGGCACACACTTTCTACTGACGCCATTTCCCGCTCCTAGCCTTGGCTGTTGACAGAAGCACTGGGAATTGTTCTTGATCTAGATCCGGATGCTCAATATCGTGATTGATGAACCCACTGTTGCTTTTGTTGAAAGTACATACATGGCCACATAGTAGGAAGGTAATGCGGTATGATCCCGGAAGCCTCTTGTCGAGGCTGAATGAGTGTTAAATACGTTTGACAGATGGAGAATATCGAGCAGCTAGGTCTTCCATGGATGACCATATTTCCAACTGTTTTAAATAATTTTGCGAAGTTAGACGTCTCATTATCTAAAACAAGTATTCTACGAAGTCAAAGGCAATAATAAAAAGTTGGATACAAAACACTGATGGGCATTGTTATATTTCCAACATTGACATTAAATTACCTAGCAGGCCTATTGTTGGAATAATTCGGGTAAAATTTGTTCA
>JASAOE010000091.1:0-25000 GCA_029964075.1 Patiria pectinifera | reverse complement strand
TAATCAACGAAAGAAGGCCTTTCCAAAGGTGCGTCTTAAGACGCACCGTAGGAAAATTTAAATTAGTAGTTCATTTTGTTATTTGGTGCAGCGCGCGCTGTTGCTATAATTCGTCGGATCAGTGCGCGACATCGCGTATAGCTGCAATTCAAAACAATTCAAAACATGATTCAGCAACTTTTGATTTGAAATTGAGATCCTAGAATGCTGTTTTTCTCGGAATATACAGCTGAAGCTGAGCTGAAACTTCATCAGGTTAGTTGTTCAGTATCCTTCATTAGATTTTGAACACTTTTGTTGCTTCAAACGAACAAAATGCACAAATTACAAATGATGGACTATATTTTTAAAATAGATTAGACACATCAACATGAAGACCAGAGTAGACTATTTAATTGAATTTGAAAAGTGAATTTTCTTTGAAAAGACTCATGCCACTTGATCCAGTTACGAATGCTGTGAGCCAAAACAATTACAGCAAACAATTTACTGGGGGAATAAATTGCATTGGTTTCTGAGGGAGGACAAAACAGGTGACATTATGCTGGTATACCTGCACCATTTACTTAACCATTATTTTAGTTTAAACTAAAGAATTGTTAACACAAGCAAAGTATTTTCCCCCAGTAAAGTGTACGCCCATCTTCACTACCAGAGGGCCTCAATGTTAAAACAATGGATATCAGACTCCAAACTGTCACTTGCTTGATTACAAAACCCTACCACAATTTGACTGAGCATATTTCCTCTTTTGAAATGTTCAAATGCAGCATTGCTCAAATATAAAAATAACAAATGTTTTTCCTTCATACACCTACACCTTAAAATTGTATGACTTGTTTCAACGCCTTCAGTGTAATTACTAATCAACGTTCCCTGACTAGTTTCATTAAACAGTGTCTGTTTACAAAAAAAACACATGTATGTTTGTATTAATCGGGCTTTTCTACGTATCTAACCTTATCAAATACCATCTCATTCCAAATTTCAATTCACTCCATTGACTTGTCAGCAACACATCATCAATATTACCTCTTGAGCTAAATTATCATACAAATTGCACTTTTGTAGTACAACAATAAAGTTAATTAAACCATACAAGTTGGTCAGAATAAAAGGCTTTTCTCTTCTAACCTTTGTGTTTACTGCTGTGACTGCGACATGTGGCGCGGGGATAACTGCCTGCAACAGATGGTGGGTCATTGTTTGTTTTTTCTGACATTAATAAAATAACAATAAATACAAAAAAATCAGCACACAAACATGGAGCATGCATGTTTTGTTTGCTTAGAAAAAAAATAGCAAAGAATTCCACTCCATACAAATTGTGAAACTGATTTAGGCTGTTAAGATAGAGAAAAAAAATACAGGTTACTTTCATCTAATTGTATTATTTTATTCCTTTGGGGGGAAATCAAGGTCTGCACAAAACACTAATTATTTTATTACTCTCGAAAGGCAGATATTCATGCTTAAGACAGTATGCAAATCAGTACCTCATCACTAGCAGTTTTTCAACAATTTTGAAACAGAACTTTGACTTCAATACTTTTATCGAGGCCATTCAGGAGACATCAATACAACTACCGGAGTGCTACACGCAATGCCAGGAATAATCTATTACACTATTCTAGGAATGAGAAATGCTCCTCAGTTATCATTTCTTGGAATGAACGTCTGGGAATGATCAAAGTCCACATTTTACAATGATTCACCTCCCAGCAAACCCTCTAAAGTTATAAATCCTCAAGACTCAAGGAATCTTCCTATTTCATTTTTAGCTGTGGGATAGCAGCTCAACAAATCGTTAGTTAATCGGTTTATAGTTAGTAATCCGTTAGTTAGTTAGTAACAAACGTTGACATTGTCTATTGCTCCTACATATTTTGACCGATTTCAACCAAACTTTGTCAAGAGGATCAGTAGCCCAGCCCCAGCATGTCACATGACCAAACTGGGGTCAAAGGTCATCATGGGGTCACTGGGGTAAAAATTCTGTTTTTTCAACTCAAAACACTACTCCTTCCAGAAATTACATGGCACAATCACGTGACTCGTGCATGAAAACGCATTCGTTGGCCCGCAGCTTCCAAGATCTGATCGAGCTTGTTGTAGAGTGCTTATAAAAACAGGGACACTGCTTGCTTTTTTTAATCTACGTAACTTTGGATAGAGAAATTCACTGGAACAGGATTTAACCTCCAGAGGTCGCAGGTTCAAATCCTGCTTCAGTCAACTTCTTCATTCAATTCAATTTCTCAAATTAAGAAACAACATGACAACAATAGATCCATCACATTCAGCAGACATCTTTGGATTGTGTTGGGGTTATGTTATTTCATTAAAGGGACCATGATATGAATTGTACTTAGGAACATATTCTATTCCTCTTAAATGTATAACAACTATTTGACATCCCTTTTGGGTAAATTTTGTGAATTTCTTTAAACATTTTTAGTGGCCATGCATTGCCATGTAATTTTTTTTTAATGCAATCATTGAAAATGCACCTTTGTTTTCACTCCATTTTTGTCATTTTCAAGGGTAGTTTTTGTACCTCTTTGGTTTTTGTGCTCATGCGAATTTCAATATTCATGAGCAAAAGTGTGATGTTGTTTCACACAGAATCCTCAATGTTACAGCTATTTCAGCACCAACAGTTGCAAGAATTTTGGATGTTTGGATATTGTTAAATGTTCTTTTCTTCGGTGATTTATTGTTGTGTCAGTAGGCTACATGGTAGTAAACCAATGAGCAAACTGTTCTCACAAATGTTTTAATGAACAAATTTTTGGGTTTACAATTTGAACAGAAAACCCTTAACTGAACAGTTTCTTCCTGAAATGGCTCAACAGCAAGAGCACCCTCAGGACACTTTTAATGTTTCAAGAAGTGCACTTTTCAATAAATAAAAAAATAACCAAAAAGGAATGTCAAATAGTTGTCAAACATTTGAGAGGAGTAGAAATTTGCACAAAATATGTTCCCAAGAAAACTTCATCTTATGGCCCCTTTAAAATGTTCCGTGCGCTTCCTGACAACTGAGGGAGCTGTTGCTGTGACATCATTTTTATAGAAACACACTCTTCACTTTAGGGCCTTGTTGCTCACTGAAAACATTTGTGAGAAAAGTTTGCTCATTAACTTACTTTCATGTACTGAAACAACAAAGCATCACCATAACTATAAAATTTACAACAGTTATCAAAATTTCTGGCAAATTTTGGTGCTAAAATAGCTGTAACACTGAGGTTTCTGCTTTAAAACGACATCACATTTTTGCTCATGTCTATGGAAATTTCTATTAGCATAAAAACTCCAAAAGGCACCAAAATACCCTTGAAAATGAAATTTTGGAACACAGTGGTAGATTTTCAAGGATTGCATTATGACAATTATATTACATACATACATTTGTATCCCTGTTGAACAAAAACACACACCTCCAAGATGGCTGTAATGCAAACAGTCTTTTGTGATCAGGTGATCAAAATTAGAGGACACAACCAAGTTGGTCCCATGTCACACACGTTACAAATGTTCTTATATGTACATTAGGGTGGGTGGGCATTTTTTGTGTGGTATTCTAAACACCTTAAAGATATAGTCCATCATTTGTAATTTGTGCATTTTGTTCGTTTGAAGTGTTCAAAATCTAATGAAGGATACTGAGCAACTAACCTGATGAAGTTTCAGCTCAGCTTTAGCTGTATATTCCGAGAAAAACAGCATTCTAGGATCTCAATTTCAAAGCAAAAGTTGCTAAATCATGTTTTGAATTGGGCCTGAATTCAGCGTCCGAGAAGCATTCTCACTGAGCCGATTGCAGCTATACGCGATGTCGCGCACTGATCCGACGAATTATAGCAACCGCGAGCGCGTGTGCGTCGTGCCAATGCTTGCGCCCGCTTCGCCGAATAACAAAACGAACTACTAATTTAAATTTCCTACGGTGCGTCTTAAGAAGCACCGTTGGAAAGGCCTTCTTTCGTTGATTACTTCAAAATGACAGCTTGCCAGAAAGAATAATTTCACAGGGAGTTTAGTCCCCTTACAATCTTTCAACCAAGTAAGTTTTTCAACAATAATTACGCCAGTTACTTTTCGTATGGCTGCAAATGATGGACTATAGCTTTAAAGGCTGGTTCATACTTGGCACGAAAGCGAATGCGAACATGAACTTTGACATCAGGGCAACTTTTCGCTCTGCGATTTTGCAAAAGTTGAACACATTTCAACCCTGGCGAATTTTGTAGCGAATGCTTCGTGGCGTCAATTTCGCATTAAATTCGCATTTGCATGAGCATGAAGTATGAAGCGGCCTCAATGCTTGAAGGAGCATTGATCATACACCTGGTGTGATGCAAGTTGGTTATAGTTATCAACCCCGTAATGTCTTCTCGTCATAATGTTTGTCAGTATGCCTCATGTAAAATATTTGCGACTTTATTTTTGTTGTCCAATAGTTTTGGGAAAAAAGTAAATAAGACTTACCTTCCAGAACAATTCCCTTGTCTTGGATTGTGTAGACTAGACTGACAAAGGGAGCAATGGGGGACTTTGCAGTCAAAACCTTGTATTGCAAAAGAACAAAGATTGTAGAACCAATTATACAGTATTTCATATACATTCCAGAAAAAAAAACCGGTGCGCATTTGGTAACATTCAGATCCTGGATGTAAATTTGTTGGTTGATAGTTTCAATCACTTTTGATGGGGGAAAAAAACATTTCCCCCTTAAAAACAAATAAAGTAATACAATACAAACACGGAATATCGAAATTACTTCATCAAATTTTTTCAGATGTATTTGTATTTTTCAGATGTAGAAAATGAGGATAAAATCGTATTGGTTATACATGTATTTAAGCTGAATGGATTTCTGTTATTTTCTTTGAATAATATAAAGTTCTGTGTAAGTCAGTTATCCTTATAATTTCAGGGGGGAAAATGTCAATGATTGATTGTTGGCATCATTGAACTTGTCAAAATACAAATTTATGGCAAACAATTCAGTCAAATACATGTATATGGTCTAATTTACAGATATCAAATGGTTGGATGCCTTTACACTTTTGTGATGTGTATGTGGTAACAGAGATGTGGGGGGGGGGGGGCAGGAGGGGGGATCGGACCTGAAGGCTTGGCCATGAGGTTATTGACTCCTAAATAACTGTTGATGCTTGTCATAATTGAGGCAATGGCCGTTCAGAGCGATAACTGTACCATGCCACATGTGCATTTATTTTGGCTAAGATCTGTCTCAGCTCAGCTGACATGTTCTCGGGGACAGATGTGCATGCAATTGACACATTTGTGAAATGTGACAAGTCTCCATATGGAGCAAGAATTTGTGACAGCTTGTATACAAATTTAAAATTAATCCATTCTAAAATCCAACACTTTGAAGTTCAAAATTGTTTTGAGCCATTTGGTCACAGACAGCAAACGTTTGGACTGCATGCACAATTACTAACAATTTGTAATGAAGTTGATGACTGAACAATGCAATTCATTGTAAATCAGGGGCATGGTAGGAAATTCACTTCGGCGGCGTGCAAACAAAATATGGAGGCCATTTAAATTATAATGACGTGTAATTTTCCTTTTACACAGATTCTTTTGCCACATTAAAAGAAAACAAGTGAAAAACTAGAGGTCTATGTCTGTTTGATGAACAGATCATAATGCTATTTTGATTTTTCCCATGTTTATGCTTTTTCGTCTATGTGAAGTCATGTTAATGATCAGTTTCATGCACTATTAAACAAAGTTCCATAACAATATGACTTTTGAATGAAATTTTTATGACATCATATTTACTACATTTTTTTCACAATTCTGTGCTCATAAGCCCGACCTAATAAACATTTCACAAAAAGAACTCTGATTTTTAGAAGGTTTTGTTTGCTAGATAAAGTAAAGTAATTGTTTTTAAAAAATGCTAAAAAATATTGAACAATTCAAAAATCCATACAAAATTACATGACATCGTCATGAAATCACTTAAATTTTCACCTTTAACACATCGCTGTCTATGAACATAGTAGTTTCAACCTGATCAGACTTGTAATTCTTTAGATATAGGACTTTTAAAATGTGCACCTTCAAGATGAAGTCATGTGACCTGTGATGTCATCAGGACATCACTGTTTGATGCACACATTTACAATGTGGTCGTCGTTTGCAGTTGATCTGATCAAAGACAATGTACCGGAACATGTAAAAGAATATCTTAAAACTTTAAGCATTCATAAGAAATAATTTGATGACTTCATCGTGACATTTCTTTAGATTTTGCACATTAATAACATTATCAAACTTCCCATCAAGTTTCACGACGATCGAAGCATCTCTCACATCTCTCACATTTTTGATGACGTCATAATGACATCACAAATTTATCACATTTTTGTGCATATATCTACGACACAACTAACCTACTAAAAAGAGAATTTTCAATTTAGCATGTTGCGTTTGAGAGATAATCAGCAAACCTTCAAATATCCGTATAAAAATCACATGATGTCATCATGACGTCACTTCTAGAAGAAGATGAAGAAGATGAAGAAGAGATGATGAAGATGAAGTGAAGATGAAATTGAAGTTGAAGTACAAAAATTACAACTTAAACAAAGGATTTTCAGTATACTGGGAAAAGCCAAATACCTGAGTTTTTAAATATAATTACTCACAAAAGTATACAAGAGACGGGCATAAAAAAATTAGAGTACGAGAAAGGTCAAAATAAATAAAAATTAATGGATGGCCATGATCTAAGCTCACAGTTCAAAACTAGACAAGTGGATCATTGGTTCATTTTTTTTCTTTTCAGGTCATCAACTGATACTGCAGTCGTGCTGAAAATTTCATTTCGACACTTCCAATCTGAAAGTCCTGCTGAACCAACGTCCTACTTTGTGACTCAGGCTTGCTGACGACACGGCCAGAAAATTGAAAGCCGAGTTGACGTCACGGTGATTGCTGGGCCCATGGACCCAATTGTGTTTGTTGGGGGAAAGATATGAATTTGTATGGCTGGATTTCTATGGGATGTCAGATCGCCGGGGGAGGGTATGTGAATTCCAAGAGGACTGTTATTGGGTTGTGGACCGCTCAGCATTGTTTGCGTCGGAGGCAGAAATTATAGAACACTGGCAGCCTACAAGAATGACATTTTTCTGTTACCTGGGGACTTTGATGAATTGGAATGGTTAAAGCTGGCTTGTACTTAAAAACAAAAAACTACTCCATATATTGTGATACCCCAGTATTTTGTCTTATGGGTTTGCATTCAAATCATGGGTAATGATTACAGGTAGCGTTTTTCTGCGTTTGTTTATTTTTATGGAATTGCCGGAATACGTTTCAATTATTATTCTTATTATTATCTTCAATATCATAAAAGATTGAATGAAAACACTCAAATCGCAAAATGAAAATTTTAAATTGCTCTTGAAAATCACAATGAATTTTTTTCACACCAGTGCAGTTCATTTATTTCTACAGTGTTCACAAATAAATCAGATTATTACAATATAATGTACATGTTCAACAGAGGAGTGAAAACTGCAGAGTAACAGGGTAATGTAAGACACTAAGTGACAATCATATGCTTAAAGGTAATACAACATTTGCTTCTGCTGTAATTTTCAGAAATGGATGGAATTTGGGGGTTATTATTTTATACAATATATTGTTACACTGAACTGTTTAAAAGTTCATAGATGCTGGGAAAACCAAGAAAATAATGCTGTTCTTGTAGTCTGGTTTCATGACCCTACTTCAGACAAAACAGAGCAGTTTATATACGTCGGGGAATTGTCAGGACAGGTAACCAGAGGAGCTGGCTTGCACCCATTTCAGGATGTGTAACCGATTGCAAACAGAATGTGGACTAACTAAATTTGGTAAATTGGGGGGCAGTATTTGAAAATAGTCAGACTTTTTCCAACGATGGTCAGCCGACCATCGTTTGAAATCGATACAAAAATTCCACTTTTTTTGAAAATGACAGCACGTACACAAGGTGTCATGATTTGATAGGATCCTTTAGACTATTATTCACTTACAGTTAAGTAAGGTATTTCATAATAATTTGGTAGTTTTGTTTTTTGATGTTTGCATGTGTTGTATGTTACCTCTAAAGCAATGCTGGATTTGGTGAAAAGGTCTTAATTTAATTGACCTGTCATATGTTTCCGTCTTGTAAAATTAAATGAAAACTTATCAAATTGGTTGGAAGACAGAACTGTTCTTTTGGTCAAAGATACCTGTAGTTATGTAGTATCGTAAACACGTTAAGAATTGGCGGTTGTTCTCTTTATAGAATTTACCTTTATTGAAGCCATTTGGGTTTCTTAATACCAAATAATAAGATTTATATTATTATGATCAAAGAGCAAATACGATATGACCCCCGACAGACAGGCTCATACTTAGTCAATTCTACATTCACTAAATATGATGAACACTTCCACTCTCATTACTGGGCTTCAGGATGAAAAGGTTCGCATGGTGAAGTCAGAAATAAGAGTAAGTTTGCTGCTGCACACAAGTAACTGCAGGGCGATATGTGTAAGAAATCGTCTGTGTTTTTTTTAAATGGGCTGTGGGTGGCTCATTGTGCATCTCTACTATTCAAACCCTACATGTGAATGGTGCAAACTGCTTATGACCAGTTTCTTACTGATCGAGTGTGAACAGAAAAGGGGAGTGTCAGTTGCCTGTGATGCCAGCATTTGTGTGAGGTGATAATAACCCACAAACATGCTGAACTTTTTTGTCTTTCTTTCTTGTGTGCATTTTCACTGTGAGAGTGCTATAAAGGTATAAGCACAGAATCTCATGACCGTTCCATCTAATCTAGTGCATTGGGTTCCTTAAAAGTGTGGGGGGGGGGGAGAGAGAAGGAGGGCAAAGCAACAGTGGACCCAAAAAAACGGAGATGCGCCAGCCATTGATAATCGAAAAGCTGAGGGGGGGGGGGGGCTGGATCTCATTTGACGCTGGGGGCGTGCTTCTATAATTTATTGAGGGGCTTTTCCACAGCTTTTGCGGAAAACCTTTGTTTTTCTTCAGAATTTGTTTTCTTTTCTTCTTCTTTCCCAAATCCCATGAACTTTGTACATGTTTCATTTTTTTTTTACATTAAACAGACTTCAATCTTGATCAAACTTAACACAATCATAGACCATAGCAAAGATGGTCTGTGAAGATGGATTTCATGATGACATCCTCACATATTATGTTACGTCATCTTAAAGGTGCAACTTTCAACAGCATGTATCTTTGAGAACAAAAAGGCCGGTTGGGTTGAAACTTTGTATGTACAAAGTCAGGGATGTGGTATAGACGAAAATTGAAGTGACGCCACGATGACGATTTTTTATTCATTTTTCATTTTCTTTTTTTCATCTCATTTGCATATCTCAAGAACAAAACATCATACATTCAAAAACGAACTGTATTAGGTTTGTTAGGTCATAGATAGATGCGCAAAATTTGGAAAAAATGTGTGACGTCATTAAGAAGTCATCAAAAATGTGATTTTTTTATACACATATATGGGAATATCCGATTGTCATGGAACTTGGTGGGTAGTTAGATGCTATAAATATGCAAAATCAAAAGTGACGTGACTATCACGTCATTTTTTTTAAGTTTTAAGATTTTCTTGTACTTAAAGAAATTGACACTGTTGTTGATCAGATCAACTCCAAACTTCACACAGACCAAGACCAAATTGTAAAGTGTGCATCGAAAAGTGCAGTCATGATGACGTCATCTGAAAGGTGCATTTTTCAAAAATGCTAACAAATTTGACATAATATGCTCTTTGAGCTTTGAAGGTACATGAAATGCTACATATCGCTAACATTTATGGGTGTCCATGTCCACGCACATCCATTTTATACAAACATGACTCGGACTTGTACTTGAACCAAATGACTCAAGACTCGGTCTCAGACTAGACTCAAGTGACTGAAGACTCGGACTTGGACTCAACTCAACTACAACATTGCCCAGAGCCCAAATAGAAAAAGTAGTACATAGAGCCCAAACCGAGAAAACCAAGTTACAACACATAACGTTATTTCTTATTCTGAAAGTATCAGATCATTTATTCTTTCTTTACTTTTAAACACTTTTGACTACAATTATTACTTTTTTGAAGGATTCTAGAATAGATTGTAGATAAACTATTTGGTTTTCAAATGCATGCATGTTTATATCACACCAACAGAGTTGTCTATTTTTCGATGTACCTTTCCACTGATCCATCATTTCTTCATGTCATAGTTTGGAGTCTCAGTACTGAAACATTTTGGGTAAAGAAGTTCTTTGAAAGAAAAGCTTCAAATCCACTCAAGAAAAACGATCAAAATTGGGGTAAAATGCTAGGAAAAAGCACTTAAAACTACAATAGCTTGAAAGTTGTTCATCTTGAAACACCACAAACAACAAACACAACAAAACAACAAACACACAAATAAACATGAAAAGCTTGTAATCATGCTAGAAATCAGTTTACAATGGTCAGAACAAGTGAGTGTTGGGCTGGTGTAGTGCACAATTTTTCCCCCCTTATTTCAAAAGGTTTGAAATTCCCAACAAAAGGCAACAATGAAGATAATAAAGTCCAACATCCTATGCCGATTCCCTGAAAACCTATAAATCTGCAAGCCGCTGCTCCCAAGATTAATCAAGTGCCTGATCCTATAAACAAACCTAGTCATAACCACCTCCCCTCCCACCCCCCCCCCACTACACAAGACCATTATATTGACACACTTAAACTGACGTCAGCACTGGTTATCAAAAACTATAAAATTTCACCCAATATTCTGTTAAACCTGATACAATCTGCCGCACAATTGAACAAATTATGAGGCATTTAAATCCGGCTGTATAATGGGGAATGACGCAGGCCTGGCTGTGGCTGGCGCACTGACGCAGGTTGAGCAGCGCCCCTGCGATGACTGGCACGACAGCAGGCATAATAGGATGACTGGGACATTTTACGGCTTAACACCACATGATGAGGGCAGCACAGGCCTTGCACTAAAAGGTCAGTGGGATACAGTTACACTGCGGCAACAATGACTCTCTGAATTGTACAGGACTCGGTACCTATTGCCTTGCAGACTTCATTCCTGGAGCCCTGGCACTGCTGCATTGTGTGGTGACGTTCAGCCCTACCTGCCTAATTGTTTGCTGATATAATTAAGACACAGATTGAACTCTGACTTACAAGTTGTGGAACTTAAGGTTTGATTGTAAAAATATAAAACATCCAACTTCCAAGGGCAAACTCCAAAAGTTTGTCGCCCTAATTGTATCAAAGTGGCCGACAATTATACTTACATGATATACTTCCAGATTCTAGGGGGCTTTTATATTTTAGAGTATAGACCTTTATCATGCTGCCACCATTTCTGTCATGTTTCCTTATCCAATAACAGTACTGAAAGATGTTTTTTTGTGCAAAAAGGAACCAGACTAATTTTCCTTCCAGCCTCACTTTGGTAACATTGATTCGAATGGGAACAAATCAAGATGGCCGCAACATGATAATGGTCTACTGAATCGTTGGCAAATGTAGTGTAATTACACAAATGTAGTGTGTATTTAAACCTTGACCTATTTGGCCACACCCTACTTCCTCTTTTCTTTATAACATGAATTCATTTTAATTTGATTAAAAGAAGGCTAAAAAGCAAAGCTTTTTGAATATTATTCGCTTATAAATACAAGCACCCTCGACTCATTAGTGAAAGAATTCTCTAAAATACACTTGCACAAGTGCTGGAATATCTCTGTGAGACTGTCTGATGAGGCACCTGTATTTGGTTTCTGGAAGAATTACACAATGCCCGTCTTATGCCTCCAACTACATGTACATAAGGTCCATGTTGCTGCAATGCTGAGTTCACTAAGCTTCTTGTCAGTCTTGATGTGAGGGCTGACTATCCTCCATCATCCTCTACACTTTCTGCACATTTCACCATCTAGCATCCCATCTGCCCACCCTACTCTCAATCCTGCCTCCACCTCAGCCCTTACATTCTTTATTCATCTCACAGCCGACAAAGCAGCGCCCAGACCAAGGCCAAAATGAGCAGTTCACACTCCAAGCACGATTTCACCTCGACACCTTACACGAGGCGTCACCACACGTCAGTCTCACACTGTGATACTGTTTTTCTGACGGCATTCCGCCGCATTCTCGCCAGACTCATCTGTGGCCGATCATGCATTCATGTGGACGCGAAGCAATTTTATTTCACCGACCTTCAGTAGGAGAGCAGTTCTCACTCCCAGGGCTTAAGCTGTTACATTAAACAATTTCCTGGCATTAAGTTTTGATGAACTGGAGGGGAGTATTCAGTTTTAATTTGTTCAAGATGTATCTCGACTATGCAAGCCACCATTAAAGATAGTGCAAAGAATTAGTGAATGTCTCAGAAATGTTGGCTAGAAACATCAGCATGATCAATGAAATGCTAGAAGCCAACTACAAAGTAGGTCATGCGTAATTGTTTATATGAATGCAACAAAAAGAAAAAAACCTTGACGACTCCACACACTGATCTCATTTGAAATGTAGAGGTATAAGGCTGCAAGGTTCGTCTGTACTTTCACTGCATTCTGACTAAGGCTTATCTCAGCAAAAAAGTCTCAAGATATCCATACGAATAGCTCTCTTGACTTTTTGACTTGACTTGACAGGCTCAGGAAAGAACAAGAAGGGGTTGGCATAAGCTAATCCGACAGAAGACAAGAGAAAGTAATCTAGTGTACATTTTATAGACAGCATGTTGGAGGGAAGCACCATCAGTTTGTGACACTTGAGTTTCCTGGCCTGAGGAAGGGGACGGGGTAGCCTCCATCTTTCAACTCAAGCTTCTGGGAGTGTAGGGGAATGCATTACAACCAACAACTCCCACGAGAGTTGAAGCTTCAAGATGGCTGTGCCTAGGAAAGTGCTATATCTAACAGTTGTCATCTGTTATTACCTTAGCATATCTTCATGAAAAGAGAATCGGAAATTCTAGACAGAAACGGTGTTCGTCACCCCCTTAAAAAGTAATAAATAAAAGAAAATAATAATAATTCCAAAAACAAAAGAAGGTACAAGCTGAGAAGGTTTAGAGAGAAGTATTTGAATATAATTGTCTAACCTCTCGTCTTGTCTCATCAAGATACTGGAGAATCAGCCTTGTGTTGACATTGTGACTCCACGTATTGCCCAAGGCAGCCATGACATATGACTTCTCGTCTGCGTAATCTGCAAAAAATCAAGTTACGGAGTCCACAGTAATTGATCTTTGAGCTGTTTTACGACTGTGATGCGACTTCTTGGAGTCTGTCTTTGAAGCTGAGAAGGAATACAGAAAGATTGTCACGTGTTCACAGATTAGCCTGGAAAAATCCATTTCACAACAGAGTGTGTAACTTAATTACACCATGCATAGTATAATTATGCAACAAATTTGTTGTGCGGCTTAATAAACTCACAATCGATTTCATGAAACTCGGTGTAGTGCAATGTTTCGAATAATGTAAACATCTTGAATGAGGAGAGTAACAGCACCTACAACGACAGGAAACAAAAGAGTCATTGATTCACTTCCGCCCGCCATTTTGAAATTAATTTTGTCCAGACTTTCTTCGGAATTGTGCGGCAACTCTTAAATTTCTGTCCTGGGTGAAAACGCACTTCATTGACTTCAAACACAAAGCTGTGAGTGTTTTGTGTTAACCTTGATAAGTTGAACAATGACAGGCTTGAAGACAATCTTGGGATCCCTGCACTTCCTTTTGAAGTAAACCTTAATTTCAGGCTTCAGAAATGTGTTGCTATACATGTACGTGTGTTTGATATTTATCATATTACCCACTGATGAAGATTTTCAACCAAACCTGTAAAGAAGACTTCTAAATCTTCAATTTACATGAAGTCAAAAGGAAATGCAGACCAAGCAACAACCTTTTTTCTTTACAATGGTCAACCAGTAGACTGAAGTGTTAGCCCCCCCCCTCTCCAATGTGCCTCTCCAATGCCACACTGTGCATGAAGCTCCAGCCACATGCATCAGTTATGCATGTGCACGCATGGCCGACATTAACGACGGCTGTGATTGGTTAAAACACTGAAGGAAGGGGGAGGGAAGCGGCTTATTGGTTCAGTCTAATTGTCAATGCTTTTGTGATTGCAATTTAAGCATTAGCTCAAAACTGCTAACCATACAACTCAGGGAAGGCCAAGAGCTAGTTGGACAAAACTGAATCAGCTGTTTTAAACCACTCTGACTGGTTATTTCAAAAATAAAATGGCCTAATTCCAGAAAACACAGTTCACCATCGAAGTAGAATCTTGCAGATCAGAGACATTTTGGGGATTACAAGTGGGAAATTCCATTGCAGCTTATAGTTGTATAGATTTGCAATATTTTAGCCAAAAGATTGGATTGGTTGGACATGCTAACGGGATCTTTTCTTTTTACAACAAAGAAAGAACTTAATATAAACTTATATACGGAAGGGGTTCTAGAGTAGACTGGGAAAAAAATCACAGGTGGATCATGGTAATCAGTGGTCCAACACTGGGAGAGAAAAATTGAAGTTTTTGTCTTTTCGTGGAGCAAGCTAAGCCATGACTCACAGACAGGGGAGGAAACAAGATCTGCGTTCCCTGGGGTGGGCCTGTCAGGATAGAACCCCTAACTACTGATTCCATAAAGGGATTGCCTAATACTACCACAGCCCCGGGAGAAACTAACAAAATCAAAGCAAGTACGAAACAGGAGCAATTTCTGGCTGGTTGGCAAGCATCAACACATGCTAAGCCTGGCTAGGATTTTTTCCCTTCGTTTTTTTTACTTGCCAGGTACAAGAACAGCGAAAGTGTGTTAGACAAACATGTCATATCTGGGTCAGTGGGCAGGGGGGTGAGGGGGTGCGGGGAAGTGAGAGAAAAGAGAGGGGAAAAATGAGCTTGAATTGATATCCCATCAGATGGTAATTGATTTAAGGAGAGTAGGAAATGCAGCGTGAGAAAATCAATGATCCACGTCTGGGGTGCCTCATCCAAAATTCCCCATTTTTTAATAGGGAAGGTTTGAAGAAAGGTGGCTGGTGTTTTTTATTCCTTTTTTCTTCTTCTTCATAATTTTTAAGGTAATGATCGAAGGACCTTTGCTAGTAAATTCCATTAATATACTACAATAATGCAAGTAATGGTAAAGAAATACTTGAAAATATGTTTGATGTATATTTAAGTTTCTACTTTGACAGCCCCAAGGTATGGGCTTACATAGTATATTTGAAGTTAAAAATATGACTTCCTTTGACATTA
The DNA here is from genome assembly GCA_029964075.1 of Patiria pectinifera. Classification (NCBI taxonomy): domain Eukaryota; kingdom Metazoa; phylum Echinodermata; class Asteroidea; order Valvatida; family Asterinidae; genus Patiria; species Patiria pectinifera. The sequence continues at coordinate 9,639 of JASAOE010000091.1, read as the reverse complement.
ATTCAAGTCAATCCCCAGTTCCCAACCCCAAATGAGGAAAACAGAACTTTATCTGGTTATGGGTCTTACCATATTAACACCAAGCAATGAAACAAGAATTCAAGCAACATATTTAGTACTCCGAGAAGTAGGTGAGGGGTATGCAGGATAGGGTTTGAATCTAATATGCAGTCTTGTCATCACAAGACTGCATGTTAACAGGGTTCAAGAATTGATGCTGGCCTTTTAATCAGGGGGGGGGGGGGGGGGGCCAATCTTGACCCCAAAAAGTTGATTTTTTAAAAACATAATTGAACTATACATGAAGTAAAGATCACCAATTCAAATTGATGTTGTAATCTACTCAACCTCTTTTCCTTGATAGATTTGTGAAACATTTATACAAAGAAAAGGGAAAAAAGAGCCCCCTTATGTTAAATAAGGTCAAGCCCCCCCCCCCTTCCAAATTTACAACTGCCAGTCAGTGCGCCACTGTCTTCTCAGTTTTCCTCAAATCTGGTTATGGGTGCAGACCTGTAAAAAGACCCAGAATTGCCTACGCAGGCCGAATCAAGTTTTGTATGCCCTCAATTTCTTTGCTATTAGAGCGTTTTGTAGACCGTGAACTTGAAGGTTTGTAAAAAAAGATGGGTGAAAGCCGTGCACAGGAGTGCTACCTCATATTTCTGTGAAATTCGGATGAAATTGGACCCTAAAATTGCTCTATTTTGCAATGGAGCACAGGCATAACCTCCTGAAAATTGAACAGAAAATGAAAGAATCCATATATCACATCTAAATTGAACACTCAGTGTTTGAAATAGACTGATTCTAAACGAGAAAGAAAAATACACACAGATAAAAGATCCTATACACTTCGATGACTTTAAATCTGATTGCACAAACTGGAAAAAGACAACAGAAATTAAACTTAAGAACAGTGACAATAATAGTCTGGAATGCCTATAAACGAATCGGAAAGACAAAACCAAAATCATGTGTGCACGAAAACGAAATTGAATGTGATAATAGGTAAAAAGAAACTTAAGTATGAACAAAATCGAAAACTCTGCACGATTCTGAATACGTGTTGAAGAAAATGAACATTTGTTTATTTAAATTGGCCGGGAAAGCCTACTTTTCTCCTCCAGCTTTACCTACCTCTTGCCATTGTTCCAGTATCATCCGTTGATTCCTGGAATGAAAGTTGCCGAGCTCCAAGTCTTGTAGTAATCTGATTGGTCACAACAACCTGGGCAAAAGAAGACAACAAATGACAGCATTTAAATAGTGTCATGTTAAATGTGCACGTGTGGCAATTGACAATGGCCTATTCTGACACCAATAATTATAGGAAGCTTGGCTTGATATGGGGATGGGGTGGGGAAGTGAGGGGGAGGGTTGGGTAAAGAGGGATGTAAAGGGGTGGTGTGAAGCAGCGGCATGCCAAGGGGGGCGTAGTGGGTTGCACGCCCCCCATAAAAAATAGTTGACCCCCAGTTTCCCCAGGCCCCAGCCCTGACTGGAAATTTGCCAGTCCTTTTTCTTTCATGAGTGGCCTTTTTTTCACGAGTGGCCTTTGTTTTATTCATGAATGCCCATGACAGAGACTATCGATGGGCACCTTGACCAAGGCTAGGTTAAGAGCAACTCTTTTGCTGTTTCACTTTTTTTTTTTAAAGAGGACGGGGTGGCATGGGGGGGGTGTCAGGATTGAGAATGAAGAGGTTTGAGTAATTGGGGATCTTTCATAAAACAAAGACGGATATTGTTAACCCCACCCCTTGCACTGAGTGTGACTCATTTTATACAAAACGATCATGATGACAATGTGAACACAGTCATTACCAAAACGCATAACTACACGCACGCACTGAGAGTGCATCCACACTCCATAACTGGTATTTTTGAAGATGGCCCCAACACAGACAACCATGGGAGGAATTTGCTGGGGCCCAGGGGGGACCAAAATAGCCTGACATGACACAGAGGGGGAAAATGATGCATCGAGTCAGGTGCAAATGCACTGCCTCCAAAATAGAAATAGAACTTTACAAGAAGATGGGAAACTGAGCCTTCCACTCAGCATTACATAAACCATTACGAGCATTCACAGCTATAATTACTTGGAGAAAATATATCCATGGAGACAACAAATGTTTCACATGAGCGAGTTGAGATTTCTGAGAAATGAAAATTGCAAAATAAACATTTGATAAATGAAAATTGAAAAACGAGAAATGAAAATTGAAAAATTGCAAAGTATTCCAGCAAAATGGGTTATACATCTCATCCAGCGTAAAGTTGGTCACAAGTTATTTAAAGGGAAATGTACAACATTTGCTTTTGCTGCAATTTTTAGAAATAAATGGATTTGGAGGATTATTATGTTATAGCAAATATTGTTAAACTGACTTGTTTCACGTTTTTGGCTTGTTGTATGCTGGAAAAACCAAGAAAACCAATCATGTTCTTGTAGTCTGGTTCCCTGACCCCAATTAAGATGAGTCGAAGCAATTGATATACATGTACTTTGAGGAATTATAAGGTCAGAGAATAAGTCTAGCAGGTTTGTACCCCTTCACAGGTGTGTAATCAATTGCAAAGAAATGCGGAGTATCTAAATATGACAAATTAGGAGCAGCTTTTGAAAAAAGCCAGTTTTCTCCAACGCTGGTCAGCTGACCAGCGTTGGAAAAATACATTTTTTTCCTTGAGAATCTCAGCACACCAGAAGCCACGATTTGACAGGAAGTTTAGACTGTCACTCCCTAACAATCCAGTAAGGTATTTCGTGATAATTTGATCATTTCGTTTTTTGATGTTTGCAAATGTTGTATCTTCCCTTTAAATGAAGTATGACAGAGACAATCCTATGCCATGGTTCATTACTTGTGACTTGTGACCTTACTTGTGATTGACTTGTGATTTGACTTGTGATGGATGTGATTACATCTCCGCATATCTGATGTTCAATGATCGATTTGGTCAATCAAAAACACATGTGAGCTAAAGGGCATATTCATGGCTTGATAAGAAATCTGTTCACAACGCTGAAATTGTTTGAAAATATTATCCATTACCATTTTAATTATTATAATGGGTATGAACGTCACCTGACTATAGGGGGCACTGTTCAAACATGAATGTATGCAGGTGCACACATGCGAATATACGTTTTACAACCATTCCTCATATATACTGCTGAATTTATGTAAAATGGATACCTTGAAGAATATCTTTGTTATCAATGTCTTACAGGGGTGTGAGTGACCACTGATAAAAAGAGCTAAAAACACCTGAAAAAGGTGTAAAAAGCTGAACTTTGGAAATCTCTTATACTTTCGTACACAGCAAGTGAGGGGAAAAAAGCTGGGAAAAAAGCTGAAATCAGCTTTAAAGCTGAGATTTCACACCTCTGGTCTTAGCAGTATTACATGGTGGAAATAATATTTTTAAGATTGAGGTAACTTTGGTAAATTCTATATGAACTTGGATAAATTATGGGGGGGGGTCATACCCCTAGCTGTCCCCCATTAAATCTCGCTTCACTTGTTACTTCCGATTTCAAAAGACTAATATTATTTTGTTAACTTAGCCTTTCATATTTCTTTCAATGGCCGCTCTTGAGTACTCAGGGTGCCCTTTATTTAATTGACAATTAAATCACATTCCAAATATGATTGATAGTTTTTACACCCAGCTGATATTCTTGTCAACCTTCAACTACATGTATGCTTAGCTGTGAATGTACAATGCCAGAAATGTTCTAATTACCAGCTTATTAGCTAACCAGGTTTATTTTTAATAATCCGAATAGCGGTAAACCATCGTTAAAGCTGGCTGTGGATTACTTCAGCTGAATTAAGCCAGCGAATCAAAAAGTGTTTAATGGGATGACTAGTTTCTCCAAATATTTAGGCGGTAACAAACCATCTAAACAATCAGTTGGCCGTTTAATGAACTGGCTAGCTTGGAGCAAGGTTTTGTAGCTATCAGAAAATTCATTTGCTGGCAAGCATCTGCACAGATAGATATGGTCTGTGGATATGCCATGTTTATAAAGACTCCACAAACAAATAAACGGGCACCACAATTTGAAAGAGTACATTTAAAAATTATAGAATGGATGATATATTTTTGGGGGGGGGGAGAAAAAGTGTGGAAAAAGATTTTCTTGGAAATGGCATGGCATGGGTTTTGCTTGCGGCATAAACGAGACAGGATGTTCTGTTTCGGTGACAAATGCCACTGACAAGATGATTATTAACAGAGTGCTGGATGTTGTTCAACTCCACGGGAAGAACATGACTCTCTGGCAATTTCAATATAGCATTTTTTTTTTGCTGGCAAGTCAATTTGGACTGCTTATAAGTTACCCAACTTAAATAAATGAAACAAAAATAGCATATTAGGCCCAAAAAAAACAAGGTTCCGGTTTCTGGTCTGCGCGCGTCGCCGTAGCCATGCGCGTCGGCAAAATTAAAAAGTTGGGTTTTTTTTCAGAGTAAGATGATGTCTCAAAACCGCCAAACTCACTGGTTTGACTGGAATCCTACTGCTTCAAAATTTTAACATGTTTTTAGATGGAGTTACGATCGAGTATAAGCTTTATGTGGCTTCTCTGGACTCCCATATATTTTGCACTAAATTTAGTCGGGCATCATTTGCAGTCATCAGGCGAAATTTGAAGCAAAAAAAGTAAGGGGAACAAAAAAAAGAAGCCGCGTCACCGCACCATTTTTGGGGCAAGCTCCATACCAGAAACCGGAGTCTTTCTTGTTTTGGCCTTAGACCCTACAGCCCAAACAAATGTGACGTATTCTTCAAAATGGTTGCTTCACATTTTTAAAAAGTTTTTAGAAGGGAGATTGGCTTTTCTTTTCAGTTAAAATGATCGCTGCGCACATCTGATTGAAATATTACACAAACTTTTCAAAAATGACCAATCAAATTATTGAACAGCAATGGTATACCCTTCACTAAAATCAACTTAAAAAGTGTTACACTATTGTGGAGGGGATGAGGTATTGATGAAAGCCATTGCGTTTTACTCGTACATCTTTTGGAGTAGGCCAAGGCCTAGATGTACAGGATTTATGGGGAGTCAACCATCGGATATTGCCTACTCTCATTGTGTTATAGGCCAAATCAAGGTAACAGTGCCACATTGACTGTTGTAATTTTTCTTGTGAAAACAAAAGGGTTCCCAATATATATTCTTTCAAACTCATTTTTACTCACATAAATCTTGTCCATCTATAATAGTGAGGAGGATTGCAATGAAACATATTTATCCACAGCAGCAGGACTTGCTTCGTCTGCAAGTTATCAATGAGCACGAAGCGGATATTGGGAGTGAATATCATTTTCATTTTTTGGGGCACTAATCATAACGACAAATGCATGGAAAGGAGGAAGTTGGGGCCCCTAGTGGGCGTTAATCAAATTGAAAGCTCCTTTATTACCAACCCGTCAGATCCTAGCCATTGTGGGCTTTTTTCCCCCTCTAGCTCTGTCAAATTAAATCATACAAGATTTCCCCTCACAGTAATGCCAAACCACCTTCCATACCTAAAAATAAATGCAGAGTACTAAAAATAACACGGCGGGATCTATTTTCAGGGATGGCAGGCAATGGTTGAACATGAATGACATTGTCTACTCCACAAGAGGCACCGACACTGGGACTATAGAATGGGGTGGTAGATAGAATGTATTATTATCTGAAGAAGCCATCTAAAATGAATTTCAAGAAGCGCGGCGTTGGGAGTTTATTCTTCAAAGCCTAGCTGTGTGAGCAGCTGAATGAGCTTGAAACATCCTCCGATTTCACGAAAATACAAAACCTTGCCTTTGCAAGAAACTGTGAATAGAGTCAAGGCACTGACTTTTAAAATATAGGTTTATCTTACAAATAAAATCTACATCAGAACGCCCCTCAAAATGTAAACCTTCATAGCGTATTGGCATTTTAACTTCATACTGTTCTTTGAGGCACAAATATTTTTTTAACAAGGACAAATTAAATTATGGTTATGTTTCATGAAACATCACAAAATCGCAATCTCAATTCTGCAGAGAGACTTGAGAAAAAAAAAGGACGATTTTGTCCTGATATTTGTAAGACAGACGTTTCCTGTTTTCTATGCGTTCTCTTCAACAAAAACGCTTTGGAACTAGGGTAAAAAATTGACAAATCTTTGAGCAAGGTTGGGCCCATGAAACAATTTTGCTTTTTTCAGAGGCAATCATGGGATGGCATAATCAGGACAGATGTGAACAGATAGAAAAAAAACCTGTTTCAAAAAAACAAATACAAAATCAGGCCTTGTTGGTCTGGTGAAACAAGATTTGTTTTTGACCAGGCCTTCTGGACAGGTTGTTCATGGTGGATTTGAACAGGTTTTGATCCATTTAGGGAGTTGGCTTGTTAACTGATCTGAAAATAAGACTTTACCCAAAGTGCATTGGCTTTAGCTGAGATTGATGAAAAAAAATACTTAAATACTTATTTATCTAAAACAATTTGTACAAAAATACTATGTACGTTTAACCATGAAAATAAAAATTCATTTGAATGAATCTGAGACAGAGACTAAATTTGAAACTGTGTAAATAACACAAAAAAAGGATTTGAGTCACATTCTTAAAATCATTTGTTGCATTACTTATTTGAAGCTTCTTACAACTCTGTATTCATTTTCTTTATTGTTCCACAGAAAATTCCATGGAAGATATGGAAAAGTTGACATTTTATCATGTAAAAATGGGTCAGTCCATAAATGTGGGGTCCAAAAGTGCAATATTTTTGTGTCCCTGTTACACCTGATCTGTGTACTTTGCCGTTCAAGTATCATTAATATTGACTTCAAACTATTTTTATATTTGTTTGGCTAGTACGTATATCAGTGTCGTATACTTGCTTCACATAATCACTCTTGGAGATAGAAGGCATTAAAGAATGTGTCCTGATATTACACAAAAAATCTTGTATCAGATGCAACAGGGACATGAAAAGCATTGGACCCCAGATTTATGAAATGACCCAAAATATCAATTCAGGAGACAATAGTAAGAAATTGCTGAACATGTGCTGAAATATGCTCCTAAGGAATATTTTCTGAGTCTTGGGCTGAATTGTTGTCAGAATACATGATCTTAGCTGCTGGGCATAGAAAATTGTTCTTAACCAATTGTACTTTAGAGTTCTCTCAGTTTATCTGTACTTAACATTTAAAAACTTTCCTGAACATTCTTTTCAGCTAAACATCTCTCTTGACTTAACCAAGGAGTTACCAAGGAGTAACCTGCCAGGATATATCATCTCATCATACCTACATCCCTATGCTACTCTTTCTGCTGTAAGATGTCGTTCTCCCCTTTTTGGAATGCTCAAAATTGCACACACAAAATATTGGCCAAGCATGTCCCATGCACCTTGATATATCGGCATCCAAGGAGTAAAGGTTATGAATCCCGAGCCACCAACCGATCGTTAGAATCACTTTAATATAATCACTCTGGAAGCCGTTGCTTCCAAAAAGATAAACCAGGTTATGAATTTCAAGCTTGCTTAATAATGCAGAGACGTCGTCCGTCGATATCTGTTAATATCATGCACACTGGATGGTTCACATACTTGCATACTAATGACAGCCATCTCCAAAGGACATTTGCCTCAAGGCACTGCCTTTCAATATGCCAGTATCGTGATCTGGCCACGGTATTTTCACAATAAACATTGCTGTATTTCACATCCAGGAGAAAATTAGCATCATTATTAAAGAAACTGTTGGCTGCTCGTGAGACGAGAACAAAATAAGTGAGAGAGCAGGATCCTTTTAACATATATTGGAGCTTTCAAATGAATGGCCCAAACTGATTACCTCGGGGGCAATTTTACAGTGAGAGAGTGTTTTTACATTAAAGTAAATTTGCAGTTAATGTGAAACATGAATTCCTGAGTGTGCTCAATGGCAAAGAGGAAGAATCATAAAAAAAATTCAAGTGGAAAACACTCTCAGCAATTTCAAACATTGTTTTACTTTAAAGGACAGTTCTGCAGTTGTTTTGAAGTTTTAGGCTTACAAAATGGGTGTATCATTAAAGTAACCATCCAGCAAAAAATGTTTAATGTTGTATCCTGTATTTTTGGTTGAGATATTTGACAAGGGTAAACAAAAGAATCTGACTGGAGCAGCATTTGAACCTGAAACTTCTGGAACACTTTAATGGTGCTCTTGCATCTGAGATATCAAGCCCAATGTCTTTGTTCAAAGGCGCTAGTCAGAAGCCATCAACTTGTTTATGCAATGTTGTCAGATATTCTGCACAAAGTCACGATGCAAGTAACATTCTGAGTCATGCTGTCAACCTGGAAAATGGCGAGCAGAGATCACTCAGAGAGGATAAAGCTTTTTATATATTAAAAAGCATTAACTAAAACCACAAAACTGACCAGGTGCATAACTAATCATAAATTGGATGAAAGTTATTATTTATAAGGTTGAACAAAATTACTGGAGTAGGATTCAATCATAAAACTTCGGGAACACTGTTCTATCCACTACTTTATCTGTAATAGTGGTTTAGACAATTTGGCTAAAACAGCTAAAACCTCAATTCAACACTGAAAATATAAATACACAGACTAGACTTTACACTTGACTGATGCATCATGTTTCTCATGTCAAGCTTGAAAAGATTCTTAACAGCACCGATTATCTTTTGCTCCCATTCCTCGCCAAGATATCTCTACAATGAGCGCAGGATAAATGAGAAAAAATTGAGTATCATTCTCAAGGATTCAACATTCTGCTTCCGGCTGAACCTCTCCAAGAAACACTCCATTATTACACAACCTCTTTCACTTGCTTACTTTATCATCCCCGATCAGATTAGTTATTTTTTTCTTTCTACTTCTTCCTGTCGGATTCTATGCTCTGCATGCCCTCAAGAAACCCCCATCACTAAGCCTGATCGCTAACAAGAATGGATCCCTCTACACTGCTATTATGCAGGAGGAGGGCGTGTCCCGGCTTATTTTTAGAGCCAACCAAAATAGTGCAGTGGACTACAAAACGCACTGATTGCTAAGCCCCAAGGACAAATTATCCGGCACAGGACAAATTGCATTGGCCCGGCTTCTTCTATTCTGGGCCCACACCGGCCAGCAGATACGCCGATAATGACCCAGTGACGGAGACAGGTCATTAATTATGTCCGACCTGCTGATGTCATCGTCGAGATTTTTGGCAGCCAATGACGACAGTGCGAACAGAGCGGCGGCTGTGTGATTGCAAGCCCCACAGGAAGTCAACAGGATGCCCTGGGCACTTTTTTTCGGTTCCCCTTCTGCAAATTTTGGCCGAGATCTGGTTTCAAACGGCTGCGGCTGCCTGGTGTCTGTGCGTTATGCTATATATACACGTCCAGCACCCTTCTAGCAATTTGAGGAGGATGAAGAGCTCAGAGAGGAGGAAATTCTAACATGGGGGGATAAATGGCTTGTATAACAGCACCCTGATGGTTACTGCTAGTCAGAGATCACCGTTTCCCCGTGGGCCCTCTGACCATCTTTAAAATAGAAACGTCCAATTTCGTCTTGGAGCCCCAAGCATTGTGCGTAGGTGGTGCTAGTGTAGCACAGACAGCTAG
>JASAOE010000909.1:0-15242 GCA_029964075.1 Patiria pectinifera | reverse complement strand
CTCCGAATAACCTGCAGCGCCGTGACAGCCGGCCGTCTTGGATCTCATTGCCATCGGATTAACTGTTTGCACGCATCAAGATAGTAGGCTACGGAGTGTGCGCCCGTTCCGCCACTTCAAACATCATTTGCACAAGTTACCACATCGCCTTCATATATTGGAGGGGAAGGCTCATCAAAAGTCCTGCGGCGATGGATTCACGAACGAGTGGGGCAGGCTCAGACCAGGTGGAAGCTTCTAGTTCGTATCTGCACGTAGGCGGGCTCGGAAAGATGGTCGTCCGAAACTGGGACGGAACAGCAGTTTCCTTCGACAGTACTGAGTCGACTGAGCAGGCCTGTTCAGGATCCGTGCTGCTCACCTCATACGAGGAGGGGCCCAGCATAGGTGGCCTAAAAATCGCCTTTTCCTCCTTCTCCGGGTGGATTGCCGCATTCACCGGAGTGTCTCGTCATGCGGTCGAAATACAAAAGGAAATAAAGACAAAGATATTAAGATGAAGGCTCTAAATGTTGCTACTTGGAACGTTAGCACACTCCTCGACAACCCTAACAACAGTCGACCCGAGCGTCGCACCGCTTTGGTCACCGCTGAACTGCGCCGATACAATACCGACATCGTCGCCCTCAGCCAAACCCGATTCTCCGACGAAGGCTCACTTACGGAAGTCGGCGAAGGCTACACGTTCTTTTGGATGGGCCGCCCAGCCGGCACCCCATGCATCCACGGCGTCAGTTTAACCATCCGCACTCCGCTGTCTTTGTCATTGTCTGAATCGCCAGTCGGCGTCAGCGAGCGCCTGATGACGCTTCGAATCCCACTTGTGGAAGGCCGTTTTGTCACCTTACTCATCGCATACGTACCGACTCTTGTCTCAACTGACGAGGACAAGGCTCTATTCTATGACGCCCTCCGATCCGCTCTACCGACTGACAACGTTTTGCTACTCGGCGACTTCAACGCCAGAGTTGGTACTAACAACCATGTATGGCAAGGCATCATCGGGCAGCACAGCATTGGAAATGCCAATAATAACGGGCTTTGCTTGCTTGAGCTGTGTTCCGAATTCGGGCTAGTGTCCCGAATTTGGTAGTCTAGAGGCTAGACGTTGTTATTGTTTGTACGCGATAGCCCGCCGCGCCGCCGCTATAACCGGCCGCCGCTCGAAGGCGCTATCACGACCAACCAATATCACCCACGAACCCGTCAGAACAACATCTAGACCACTTGCTATTGGTTGTGTAATGCGCACGCACCTGTTTAGCCTAATATATGCAGCTTGCAGTTTAAAGAAAATCATGGTAATTCCGAAGCAAACTCTCAAATTTCTTCCAGTGGGTTAAAAGCTGCAGCAAGACCTTTGTGCAATTTTATTGGTTAGCTTTTTTGTTGTGTGTGGTATGTCTGGGACTGAAAATGGACCGTATATTGCCTGCAGAAGTGGCGCATGCGCACTAATTTCCCCCATTTTTCAGGGGGAGATGTTAGCAAGTAGTCTAGACGTTGTTCTGACGGGTTTGTGATCGATATTGGTCGGTCTGATAGCGCCCTCGCGCGGCGGCTGGTTATCCCGACGGGCTATCGCGTACAAACAATAACAACGTCTAGCCTCTAGACTAACGTCATGGATGCACCTGCGATCAAAACACTGGCATCAAATCGACTATGTCATCGTGCGTCATGGCGACCTGCGGCACGTAATCATCACCAGGGCTATGCGTGGCGCGCATGCGTATACTTCCTCCCATCCACAAGCAGAAGTCCCAGAAAAGACTCAACGTTCGCGGTGTGCAGTCCTTGCCAGCCCTTCGTGATCTTGAAAGACTGTTGCAGGAACACCTGGACAACCTCCCCGAAGCTGTCGACACCCCGCTGGACACTCCGGACCTTACTACCCAACTCGGCCGAAATCCGCTGGCTCCTCCACAAGAAGAACGTTCAACGCGAGCTACGTGTCATGCGGGAAAATCAAGGACAAGCGGACGCAAATAACAGCCACTCCTTTTGCACAGCCTTGAAAGCTCTTCACGGACCGATCGTGTACTTGTTTTGTCCCATGAAAGATAGCACCGGAACGACGACCATCAAAGACCGAAGTGGTATCCTGGCGCGATGGACTGAATTCTTTAACGACCTGCTGAACCGAAGGAACCCCATTGATGCATCGTGCCTGGACAATCTGCCTACATTTTCGGCCATCGATTGCCTTGACGATACGCTCTCGTTTGAAGAAGTTCGAAAAGCACAGCTTCATCCACTCAGTCTTGGCTGCTTAGGGCCCGTGACCATTCAGCCCCGGTATGAAAAGGGCCCCCAGTAAGCTCGTCCCCTCCCAAGTAGTCCTCTCATACCGTCCCAGCTACCGGCCCAGGAGCTGGTCTGGTTGCTAATCAGGAACTCCTCTATCCTTGGGTCTATTGTTTGCAAGTATTGACACGTGTAATATATCCCAGAAGAAACCCGCTTGTGGTTTTCATCTCTCAGCGCCAAACAATAGAACACTTTTGTCGGCACAGATCAAAACCCCTGCCATGGGGTTTCGTGTACAATGGGACCGTAAATTACCAAGGCGTTATGGAAGGATTTTATCTTTAATCCGGTAAGACTGCTATTGTTCTGCTGTGGACGTTCTCTGAAGGGCAATACATTGATGCGCCTGACTGACTTCAAAACTTCTGGTCAGACAGGACCATGTACCGGACGAGACTGGGCTGAAGACCGGACTGGCTTTGGACCGGACGAGGTACCGGGGGGCCCTTTTCAAACGAGAGCGTATCGTCAAGGCAATCGATGGCCGAAAATGTAGGCAGATTGTCACGGTCCCTTAGTGCGTGCCTCAACAGTGGAAAGACGCCAAGGCCGTCCCCATCTTTAAGCGCAAGGGCGATCGAGCTGACAGCCGCGGCATCTACCTGCTATCAGTCGCCGGCAAAGTCTTGGCCCGTCTGATTCTTGCTTCGCCTTCTTCTGCATGTCGCGGACGTCTTCCTGCCTGAGTCACAGTGCGGCTTCCGACACAACCACGGCACAGTCGACATGGTCTTCGTGGCTCGGCTTTTCCAGGAGAACTGTCGTGAGCAACATCGAGACTTCTATGCCGCCTTCGTTGACCTCACCAAGGCTTTAGACACCATCAACCGAGAGAAGTCCTTAAGAAGTTAGTGGGAAGTCCTTAAGAAGTTAGGATGTTCGCCAGTTTTCTTAGCCATCATTAAGGCGCGTGTTGTGTACGGAGGCGCGGAATCATATTTCTTTCCTGTCCAAGTCGGAGTCAAGCAGGGTTGTGTACTAGACCTGTAATCTTCAACCTCTTCATGGCCGCAGTCACCCTGTACTCGCGTGGCTCCACTGAACTGGATGATGGACTTTCCGTGCGCTATCGTCTGGACGGAAGCCACTTCAACCTCCGCAGTCTTCAAGCCCCAACACATTTTCAAACTCGAGTACGCCGATGACACAGCCCTTGTTAGTTATCTCCCGGCTGGACTACAGAAGCTACTGGATGGCATGGTTGACGCATATGGCCGTGCTGGTCTTGTCATCAACACAAGAAAGACCGAAGTTCAGCAGCAGCTCCCAACACCGAACACCAGCCTGCACAATTTTTACGTTTGCAACACTGAACTCGGGAACGTCGACCAGTTCACCTACCTCGGCTCTGTGCTGAACAACAGCCATGACCTTACTGACGATATTCAGCAACGTGTTCGTCTTGCCTCCGCTGCTTTTGGACGGCTTTCTCGACGGGTGTCTTCAATAGGAACCTGTCTATGAAAACCAAAGTGGCGGTCTACAACGCTGTGTGCATCTCGACGCTACTCTATGGTTGCGAAGCCTTGGTCCTCTACCGACGCCATGCTAAGATGCTGGAGTGGTTTCACATCTCCTGCCTTCAACGCATTCTAGGGCTTCGCTGGTAGAACAAGGTGCCGCACGTGGAAATTCGCTGGCGAGCTGGGAGCTCGACCCTAGAAGCATCTCCCAGCTGTGTTGACCTTTATCGACTTCAGGAAGGCGTTCGAATCGATCTACCGAGGGAAGCTCTTGGAAATTCTGCAAGCCTACGGAACCCCAGCACGCATAATTCAGGCAATCAGCAATGTGTATGCTAACACTTCTGCCAGGGTGCTGACCCCAGATGGCGAGTCAGACATCTTCGAGATCATGGCTGGTGTGCTGCAGGGTGATCCTCTTGGGCCAGTTGGAGCTGTCATCGCCCTAGAATAAGCTCTGAGGTAAAGGCAAAGCAGAAGACAAGCAGACGGGTGAGTGCTATTGTAGAGACCAACTTCGACTTTGCAGATGAAATCGCTCTGGTCTCGGATTCGGTGCAAAGGCACAAGCTCTGCTTCACAGCGTGGACAGAGAGTGCAAAAGATTGGCCTGCAGATCAACACTTCGACACATCGACACTTGGGATGTGAAAATCAACACCAAGGACCTCACTACCCTAGCTGTGAGAAGACGTCATATACCTGGGCTCTCACATCTGCTCAACAGACAAGGACATCCGAGTAAGGAAAGCACAGGCTTGGAAGGCTTGCCAAAACCTCAAGAAGATCTGGAGGTCTATGATGCCGGATAAACTCAAATGAGCTCTATTCCGTGCATCCGTGGAGTCCATCCTACTCTACGGCTCTGAGGCATGGACCCTTAATACAAAGCAAGAGGCTCGACTTGATGGCTGCTACACTCGCATGCTGAGGATGGCTCTAGACGTGAGCTGGAGAGACAAAGTCAGCAATGAGGTGCTCTATGGCAGCCTACGAAAGATCTCTACAACTATCAGACTTAGGCGTCTGCGATCGGCTGGTCACTGCGTTTGACATCAAGATATAGCTGCAAACCTACATGGACCAGCTGCGTCGTGATACTGGGCTAAACTGTGCAGCTGAGATCAGGACGGCCATGGGAGACCGTGATTTGTGGCGTGCTTTTATTGCAGTCCGACGAGAGTCGACTTGATGATGATGGTGTTATCAGAATGCCAGCGAACCGGCTCCCGCGTTGCATGCTGTATGGTGAACTCACCCAGGGCCAGCGTTCTGTCGGTGGTCAGTTCAAACGCTACAAAGACCATGTGAAGGCAACGCTGAAGAAGCTGTGAGCTTTGCACCTCCTGGGCCTGCTCACTGGTGCCCTGTTTGCGGGAGCGGATGTCTGTCACTCATCAGACTTCGTAGCCATCTAAGAACCCATGAAAGAAGGTGACGTGGCGTGGTCTTCTGCATCAGAAGTACTATGTTACAGTCTCAAACTGAACTAAAAATAAAGTGGTAGAAAAACAGTTTTTCAAAGGTTCAACATGCTCATTGTGCTCAAGTCTGGAGAGCAATAAGTCACAGGCCAATCAACCTACTTGGAGAGAGTTGGAAGCCGCATGCTCTCTGCTGAATCCATCTCCCCTTGTCCTCGTCAGAGACACCGTCTCCGTCTTCGTCGGGTGTCTCAATAGACCAGGGAGTATAAGCCTCTGTCGTGAATAGTGCCTGGGCTGCTTCGGTTGTGATAACCTCTTTAACAGTAGTAACGGCATAGGTTGCGTTATAGTCCTCAGTGACACCCAGGAAGTCTGCACAATCGCACATCGGGCAGGCAGACTGTGAAAAGAAATGTAGGCGTTTTGGGTTGTTAGGCGGCTTTGCAAAAAGGTTAAACCGTGTTTTAACCGAAGTGATCGCGGTTTTTCCAAGCCTTTACGAGCCAAAGATCGACCTCATCTGCCTACATTAAATATCAATGCAAGTGACTAAGACAGGGTCCCGTGGTTATTGATATACATGCAGAATGCAAAAATAATATTTTTTTTAACCCCTTATCACTGATCAATTAAAATCTGAATCAATTAAGTCACACATTCCACTAAAAGAGTCCACTAAAAGAGACTTTTAACTAATTTCTTTCAATTTTCCAAATCAAAAGCAGCATATTGCTCTCTTCATCGAATCAACTGTGGACAACAAGCGATGAACAAAATAACAAAACTAACCAAACTCACCAGGTGTCTGGTTGTTTTGTACTTACCTGGTTGAGAGGCTTGACAAAGCAGCACTGACATATCCCTTCTTGCCAGTTCTCCCGTCCACCAAAGTCATATTCCCCGATGACTCCATCCGGGCCATCCCAAAATAGAATACTGGTCACACTGTGAAGGTCAGGTGAGGCAGCTTTCAAGTCAAACTACAAATCAAAATGACACTATACTTGTTAAAACAAGTTTGTTTTTCAAGACAGAGGTAATTAAAGCTACCTACATTCTAAACATAACCAACATAACCTTCGAACCCCCTCATCAAAACCAATTGTTTAAAAAGTTAGTTTAAATCCGTTTAAAAATTTTGCGAACTCTTCATAGAATTCCCTGAAAATTACTTTATAACCTCAACTTTCTGGATAGAAATCACTGGATTGACATCACTACATAACATTCATTGAATGGGAATAACCAGAAAGAATGATTGGACAATTTTTTTTTGGGTCTAAATATCTCTGAGACATCAATTGATAGTAATCGACCGACAGAAGTAACTGGTTAGAAATGACTGAATACAAACAACAGTGAAACGACGCTATACCGAACACCGCTATACTGAACATTTGGCTATACGAAACATCGTTCTCAGCTCCCGATTTTTATGTACAAAATGTACCGAACACTGTTGTTGAAAAATGCCAACAGAAGAGTGACAAGTGGCTATTATATTCCCCGAGAATTAGAAGGGGATAGCTACCCGTTGCTGTAGCTAGTAAACCCCCAAATTGTGTAATTACATGATTCAATAGTTAGCACGTGTTCAAAGTCGTCTTTCAATAACTACCAGGGCGTGCAGGGTGAAGTTCTGAAGGGAGCTATTTATTGAAACGTGAGCACCAGTGCATCGGCAGCTTTATATTGAATGATTGCTATTATGAACAATTTCTGTGGATCTCATGATGTTCGTTACAGCGGCGTTACACTGTTTTAGGTAAATCACCAGATAAAACCAACTGAATTAAAGTCACTTGAGAGAAATAACTGCAAAAAATTCACCAGACAGAAATCATATTGAATAACTGGATAGAAATGACCTATTCATACACAGAATATAAACAGAAGACATTTAACAATTGTTGACTGCAGTGATGTGGCATATGACGTTTTAAACGCAAGAGGAGTGAACAGCTATGCCCCCTGAGAGGGTTAAAAACGTCATATCCAACATCACAGCAGTCAATAATTGTTGAGTTATATCACGCCAATAAGTCAAAATGAAAAACGGTATGCAAGAAAAAAATCACTTGTGGTGTAACATTCGTTAACTGCGAGCTTTCCTGCCAAACATGAGACTGAGCGGTTGCAGTTATTAGTTGTGAGTTGCGCGGGCAGGCCCTTCATGCTCATCATGCAGGTAAAGGTAATTTATATGCAGTGCAGTGTATATGAAGTAAACAGTCACTTTTATGGACTGGACACGTGGCCGTTCTAGACCTATGAAATTATAGTATCGAAGACACGATATAACAATGATATGACAATGAAATGTATTTTATTTTTGACACTTGATCTAGTGAGTAGAGGACTGACCTCATATTCTGAGCTCCTGACAATCTGTGCATTGGTGACGTATGCTCCCGACAGCATACGAGGCCCTTGAGTGTCTCGCTCCATCTTCACTGTCAAGCTCTCCTCGGATGCAAAGATCTGGGCAGAAAAGGAAAACGTTGTAAATTGAGCAAAGAAATATGACTTAAGCACATAACTATTCTCCAAAATGTCCAGGAAAAGATCTGGGCAGGAAAAGAAAATGTTGAAATTAAGCAAAGAAATGTGACTTCAGAAGTAAATTCTCAAATTCTCATTTGGTAATGACAAATGTCTCGACTGTTGTCCTGAATTTTGCACGATTTATCCATCATTAAAAAACACGGGCTTGGCCTCCACAGTCAAAAGGAACACTGCCTCAGCACTGCAGTGAACTAAGTCATGACATGGATCATCAACTCTAGAGACGGAAGGATGGCTACCTACCTACCAATACCTACAAAAAAACAATGATGATGCGATACTAAAATACACCAACACTGTTATTCATCAGTTGTTTAGCATGAACTGTTTGATAATAATCAATATTTCATTTTGCAGTGTCTTTGTTTGGAAGAATAGATAGTGAAAAAATTACCAGACAGTTCTGTCAGCCTACCTGTTGTGATAGGAGGCGGACTACTGTGTGGCCTAGTAGTAATCAGGGTTTGTGACTCATGATCAGCGGGTCAGGTGTTCAATCCAGGTGATGGCCATATCGCATATCCAGGTTGTGTCCTTGGGCAAGCCACTTCACCCCACTTGCCTCACTCCACCCGAGATTATAAATAGGTACTCGCATTAGCTGGTGAGTAACCTGTGATGGACTGGCATCCCATCAAGGGGAAATAGGTATATTCTCAGTAGTAAGCGTTGGATCACACTAAGAATGGAGATGAACGCTGGCCTGATGGGTCATATATCGGCATGCGACACACTTGACTTGACTCACCTGCTGTGACTCGTACTCCAGGTCCCACTTGTCCCAGTTCATGTTCCAGAGTCCCTTGAAATCCAACACTGACCACTGTGAATCAGTGAAGGGAATGTCTCTCAGTGGACAGGGTGGGCCCATTGGGTTGGGCAAGTGTAGGATTGTGCCTGTCAAAGTCAAGTCAAAAATAATGTGAATGATAGATTTTAAGTTTTGGATTAACTTCCACTGTCTCTTTCACTCCAATAGCCCCTCAATATTCCATTTACCAGCAACTTGGGTTCTGTCTCCGCTGTCAGTGATGTCCATCTTGAAGTCCATCCCATCTACCACCAGTCCTGCAGTCGGCTCAGACGAGTCAACAAAGATGGGTCCCACTTGGGTCTGGATACTATCTCCTGCCTGGTTGACGGCTAACAACTGGACAAAGTAAGGATGGTTCATCTGAAAAAGAAAAGCAGATTTAGAAGTTGAATCAAATAGATAGTGATTTGTAATCAATATGCTTCTTTAAAAAAGGCTTGAGTGATTTTAAAATTAAAATAAAATTTATCCTATATGCTTTTTTAACAAAACCCATAACAATTTTATAAACAGATATGCAAAAATGTAATGTCTAAGATCCAAATTGTAAAAACTTTCAATATCCCATTCCCAGTACAGAACTGTTCAGTAGTGTAGCAAGAAATGTTTCATAGGGTGTGTTGCGACTTGAATATTACATGAGCGCCACCATGCGAGCCAATGCAGCGAACCGACATAGCAACCGCGGGAATCGGAAGGCGTTGGGCTGGTTACAGATGGTGAGCAAGCTTATTTTTTTGTTTAAACCCAGTTTTCATGTTTATTGTGAACTGTTAAGCCTGTGATTTTCCCAATTATTGATCACGAGTTATTGGTTGTACTGTTTGAATCCACATATGTTAAGATTTCAAGTGTTTGGGATGGGCGAAAATAGGCCACGCCACACGAGGTGTCGGAAATAGGCTCCTCTTTTTCAAGTTTATTACCATGATGATTCAGATGTTTAATAGTTTACCCTCAGTTTATGATTCTCCGTATCATTGTATTTTCCAGAACGATCTCAACCATGATCAGTCTCTCCACCGGCCTAATTTCCCCAACTTGTTATGCCATGACTGAGGATGAAGGGGCATTTGAAATGAAACAGGGTTGCCAGTGCTCACAAAACACAAAACCTTTTTTCCTTTTCCACACAATTTTTTCCTTTTCAGGGTGGGTATTTTCCACGAAATGTCAATAATTCGGATCGTCATGTTGGTGGTTTTAACCACGTCCGTAAGTAGGCCATGTGTAGAGAGTGCATTAAGCACGTTGATCACAAGCGCTGCTCAGTATTGGCTCCGTGTGGCAACAAAAGAGGGCGCTCTGTTACCACTTTTGAAAGCCCCTCGGACCGGGACACCGCGTGCGCGTACTGTGCTGATTTGCGCGCGACGTACGCACAACGTATTTATCCTGAATGTGTACAAAGCTAAGCCATGACGTCTTCGCACAAATACGTTCGAATTTAACTTGCGATGGTCTCCCACACTAATCCCCGCCCTCAATAACTTTGGATAATTCGAAATACCCAGTGGATAGACCAGGAACCAGTCTAGGTCTCCCCCAACGCTCCTTTTCTGGCCATTGACGGAGTACTTTTGCACGGAGCCAATACCCCATCCTTTCCCATTATTATTATTTTTTTGCGGGGAGGGTCATGTAGGTGAAGGGTTTCAACTCCCAGAATCCCTCGTCGCTATGCCACTGGAACTATTAACGAAATTCAAATTTTGAAGATTACTGCCATGTGACAAAAAATAGTACCACAGTTGAAATAATTTTATGGCATTGCTAACATTTTCTGCCTAGGAGACTCAACAATACAAATCTTATTCCACCAAACAATCGGCACGGCTAGGAGGTGAGGTCCGTTTCAGGTTAACACACTTTTCCAACTAAACGTTTAGACAATTTCTCTGCTAACATTTCAGCAACACAATGAAATTAGCCTCTGTTCTTTGTGATACCTACTGGTTGGCAAGGACATTGGACATTGACCCTTGCACTCTGACAGCCTGTTGACTTTACATGCTAAATGTGCAAATATTGAAGTGTTTTGGATAGTGAAGCAAAGCAAGGGTTGGTCACTAGTATTGTTCATGCTTCACTTTTTCTCAAATTTCTTACCTGTAGGTTCAAGTCTACATATGTAAAATCCCCAATATCCGGGCCGAGTACCAGCCAGTCCTGGCCGGGTACCGGCATCGTGTTGTTGTCGTCTTTGACATCACATGACGCAGCTTGCGCGAGACGTATGTTGAATGATTTGATTCCACTCTCATCATCCCTGTAATCCTCCCATACCAATGGGATTGACTCGATGCTGTCTGTGTATGACACAGGCTGCAAGGAGTAAAAAGAAATGGAGGGGTTAAAATGCTCTGATGAGTGCACAATGTGAGTAGCAGACTGGTCCACCACACAGCCATACCAATGGGATTGACTCGATGCTGGCCAGGTATGTCACAGGCTGCAGGGGTGAAAGAAATGGAGGAGTTAAAATGCTCTAATGTGAGTGGAAGACTGGTCCGGCACACAGCCAACCCTAACTGGAAGTGGTTAGATCAAGGGAGAAACAACTGGTAGAGAAGTTATGAAGGTTCTTACTCAGTGCACAGAAACAAAGACGAACAAAAAGTTGTGATGTCACAGGAAGTATGTACTGCAAATACATGTACGGTCCGGGTCAGTTGCAAATGCAAAATGCAATTATACAAATTTATGACATCATGGCAAGTACTGCTCATTTGTATGAGAGGTGATACATATTAGGTGTGAATACAAAACAAACGTGGGTTTGAAACAACTACGCAAGTATTTGCAGTGTGAGAACACATAAACAGCTGTCTCATACTCAGTGCAAATGCCAACATAAATGTAAATGTGTGACGTCTCAAAATCTATTCGCATAATGAAGTTGCAAAAGTGACTATTCTATATATATTATATTAGTAACT
This sequence comes from Patiria pectinifera, assembly GCA_029964075.1. Lineage (NCBI taxonomy): Eukaryota > Metazoa > Echinodermata > Asteroidea > Valvatida > Asterinidae > Patiria > Patiria pectinifera. The sequence continues at coordinate 3,724 of JASAOE010000909.1, read as the reverse complement.
TTGCTATTAATTTTTTTTTAATGCGAATTTGGTTCACAACTGTGTGAAGTATGAACCAGCCCTTAATACCGTCCTGACAGTCCTCAGCAAGTTTGAGTGAGGACTGCGGTTAGTAGGTGGTTAACCATAATTTAACTTTTAAACTTTATTGACATGCGGGATGGTTGAACTGATCTAGTCGACTATTTGGAACCGGTGCTGAGGGCATGGTTTAAAAGCTGGTTACCAATAGCTGCATGCATCGTAATGTAATACAAATTTTTCTCACACAGAAATATAAAAGAGACTTCCACTGTTCGGACAAGCACTCACCATGTCATATAACGGCCCGGCACGCAGTCGACCCTCAACGGGTGGAGTGATATCCACAGAGAAATGACTGGTAGAGGAGTTACACTGACCTGCTTCATTCATCCCTGAAAGTAAGGAAATGGGTAACGACGTCACAATCATATTACTGCATGGGCACATATCTGCAGTACTTGGCACTGATTACAACTTGAAAGAAGACTTTTTAAAATTATCGTCCACAAGTGGACGCATTATTATTTATTGAGTACAACTTTGACTTTGACCCTCTTTACTTTTTCTCTTCATTCTTTTCACCTAGTAGTTGGGGAAAGTTGCACGACGTCCATGACTTTGGACGCAGGTGCTGGGCCACGGTTTCTAGCCTCTGGATGCATCGAGAAAGTGTGTGAGAGACTTCCTTCGATATGAGTTATTGAAGGAAACATTCGCGCCAGAAGAACAGTATGATTTGAAGGCAGACTTGCCAACAGATACTGTGAAAAAAGTCGAAGACATTTCGACGTCTGTGGTTAAATGACTAACCCCTAGCTAGCGTATTCACTGAGCTTCAAAGGACCACCTAGTGTGCACATTGTTCTTTTCCCGCAATCTGTGACCTGAGGCGTACCAGGTGCGCTCACCACGAAGGCTTTACCGCACCACAATTACAAGGACTGTCATGAGTGCGCGAAGGTTCATGCGCAATCTAGTTGATACAGAGCTTCACATATAGACTTTACTAACTTCATGGCCGTAACTGAAAAGCCAAAGCTGAACATCCTTGGTAAAGTGATCGATGCCATCCAGCAAACTGTTGCTGAAAACAGACAGAAACTCAGTCCAAAATATCTTCCTTGATGTTATGCGTGAATAACGACTTCCCTGTAAGGGGGAAAAGCAGCACGTCCGGAAATTTCAGAGACCTCCTCAATTTTAGGATCAACTCTAGCGACGCAGTGCTGAAAGCACATTTGGAAAACTCCCCAGACAATGCCAAATACGTTTCACCGCAAATTCTGGACGAATTACTCAAGTGTTGCGAAGACACCGTAAGAGCCGATATAATGGTGGCAGTGAACCAATCTAACGGTTTTGCGATCTTGGCCGATGAGACGGCAGACATATCGGGTACAGAGCTAGCTGTCACTCGGAGTACAATTCATTAACCAAAGTTAGTGAAAAAAACAGTCATTAGGAGGAAATGTCTTGGATTCACACCCCTGAAGGCGATGGATGCCCAAACTATAGCTGATGCCATCGTATAGACTAGTGTCAAGTTCGGCCAGAAGATGATAAAAAATCTCAAAGGGCTGCTCAACCATGGCTAAGATAGACAGCGACGTGCAGACGCGCGTAAAGTCCATACATCCGAAAGCTGCCATTGTGCACTGAACCTTGTGGTAAATGATCTCAATTCAGTCTCAGACGTCAGGAATGTCGTCGGAACTGTCAAAATTCTTCTGCGACAGTCCAAGGAGAAGGAAGCAAGTGCCTAATCTTCCACTCTTCTGTGAGACAAGGTGGATTGCAAAGTATAAGAGCATCCGAATATTCGCTGAAAATTTCGTATCAATAGTGAGGGCTTTGAAAAACAAATCAGGAATTACGCGCCAGACAGCGCATCAGTTGCTCTGCACCTCAACAACGGCCAATTTCCTGGTGTCACTAAGGATCATAGTGAGATAATCAGCGTTGTTTGAACCCATTACCGAAGCCTATCAGGCAGTGAATGTCGACTTGCTTGGAGTGCAGGAGAGTATCCATAAATTACTAAATGCTCTGCGTTCCCATCCCAGTGAGTCTGAGCAAGTATTCATGAAGGAAATAATGCCTGTAGTCAAACAAACGGAAGAAAGAACTGTCGATCGACCTTTCTTTGCCAAAGCGATATGTGGCCGGCAGCTGTTTTGGTCAGACCCGACTCAAACTTGTTCGAGGATTACTACAGGAAGTCGGTCTTCATCCTCTACCTTGACTCGATACCCTAAAGCCTTCAAACCCGATTCTGTGAGGACAAACCGCACTTCAGTTTATTTGCTCTCCATCCAGCTCAATTGTCCAAGTACGACCGTACAGAGATGATTACATTGCTTAGTAAGATCAATTCAATTTACTAGATTGACAGAATCCAAGGTACTACTAACATGGTATGATCTTTGCCGGGAAGGTGTAAAAGAGTGCCAGAATCAAGACATATGCCATCTGTCCTTGATTGTGCTGAAGTGAAGTATCTGTCAGCTGCCCTCAATAAGGCCCTTGCATTCGAAGCTAAACATTGCCTACTACTACATGCATCTTTTAACGGTCATTCAGTACGTTGAGGAGGTCGAAGAAATGGCTAGGTCAACAATGGAGAACGACCGCCTCAGCAGCCTTAATAGTGTTCTCAGCATTCATCCAGTGATGAAAGTGACTTCCAATGAAGTCGCACTCGCACGGTAATAAATGAAGTTGGAAAGACCCTCTTCGGTTACAGTTTGTGTTTAAATCGAAGCAACAAGAGTGAAGTGTTCAACAGCTACCTGCATATAATTTCGTGGCTTCTTTGAGGTGGTCAGTGTCGAGACTTGCGGGCAAGGGAAGGGCCGTAAAATTTGAAAAAAGCGGGGTTTAGTGCTCCCCTCCCCCTTGCGACGCCCATGCCAGCAGATTTTTAAACTTCTGATTAACATATTATTCTGATATTGCACTTAATAGTTTAAGTGTGTCCAACAATTGAAATTTGGCTGTTTGAGATTGCCTTTGCAATATGACTGTTTGTCGCTTACCCACAACAGTGACATAGTATGATCCCTCCTGCGTCAGATTCAGGCCCTTGACCTCCACAAAGGTGTCCTTGCCCACAAAATACATGGAGCTTTTCCTGAAGGTATGCCCTGGGACTGCGCCGTCCCCAACAGCATATCGAGTAAGCAGATCCATGTCTTCCAGGCGGGATGGAGGAAGGGAGGGTTTGCCCAGGCCGACGTAATAGAGCAGGATCTTTGGGAGGAAGGTGGACTCAAATTTGTCCCACTGGAGTTGCACCCTCAGTCAGGGAATTCACAAATTCTGGGATTTCAAATCCTCAAGTCACTATAAAATTGAGAGAATAACGACAAAATATGACATTAAGTTGATAATGCCATTGCAGACCAGAATACCAATTCCTAACCAAACAATACAAAAGATTATACATCAACTCAGCTTGGAAAGTCAGGCCTTCGACCAAATATGAACAACCCCAGCAAGCCAGCCGGCGTCATTGCGAAACACTGCATATTGATTGGGAAAATTTTGTTATTGAGATGTGAGAACTAGAATGAGTTCACACATTTACCGATTTACTTTGCTGTCCACACCCAACGTTGATCCAGTTGATATCACCTCTGCCGTAGAAGGAAACTAGCGCTGTGTCCCTGACCGTCACGTAGTACGTAGAGTCTAGGGCTTT
>JASAOE010000908.1:0-30812 GCA_029964075.1 Patiria pectinifera | reverse complement strand
AGCTTGTTGTTTTTATTTTGAACATATGAATGTCAATGCTTTACACAATACATGTATGCTTTTAAAATAGCTACATGTACATGTATTTGCAAGCTCTTTTTAGTTAACTTGTGCTTTCAAAGGGGGTTTAAGAGTGCCAGAGGTTAACTTTCAAGAAGCACTTTCCTTACCCTTAAGTCCATCATAGATGGGATGTACTGGTACCTCTGCAACATCTGAGGGGTCGGGGTACCAGGCGGTGCACAGGGAAGAATTAAGCCACACTCCCTGAGGTTGCCAGACTGTTTCTCTGACAGGTACACCCTTGTCACCCTTGACTTGTTGCCTTGGTTTCTGGAGCTGCCCCCAGGTCCAGACGGGCCGGGGATTCGAGGTGACACCCTGCTGGCACAGACGACTGGGTCGGGACCCTCAAGGGACACTTTGCTCATGAGGAGAGCCCCCTGAGGTGTATCCCTGTAGGGAGAGTTTGTATACTTAGGAATGTCTCCTCTCTCATCACCCACTGACTTTTTCTCCTTCTGATGAGACACAATCCTCTCCGTGTCACATTTGCTGTAGCGTGAGCTGTACACTTCTATCTTTTTTGTTTCCACCATAACAGGCATGGCCCGGAGTATGGTACCCAGAGAGTTATCTTGTAATGGAGCTGTTTTATCGGAGCTGGATCGCCTGCTATCCTGGGGATGCTTCTGCACATGGTGGGCCCTGGATTTTGTCCTTTTGGTCTTCCTCTTCTTTTTCTTGGCTGATTTCTTTTTGTGGAATTTGGGTGACACTGAATGATCTATGGAAGACAAACAAAATAAAGAATAAAGTTTGACCACTTTTATCACAGTTCATAAAAAAATAAAAAATATGTTAACAAACAATACGCAGCTGATGCATAATGCGTTCAGATCTAGAATGATAAGGGCAAAAATCTAAGGATTACATATGCATGGTTGAAAGGATGTGCATGAAAACAGTCAACATTGAAATTATGTAGTACTTCTCACATTTAAAAGACAATGAGCATAATGTTACTTTATTTTGGACTACTATTACAAAATTATTAAAAAAAACTGTGCAGTACATGTGATATCAAAATTAAAAGGACGTGCAGCTGTATCACGCGAGAAGATAACGGAGTTTTTAAATGGACGAGCTATAAAGACATGAAAGAACAGAAGAAATAATTGAGCTATTCACAAAGGCAATTGTGATGATATGGATCAAAATCAGGGGATAATGAAGGGGAAAATGATGGGTCAGAAGATGGAAAAGTGACAAAAGGAAAGGAATCACATGTTTACTTGGATAATAGTAGTGCTCATTTACCTGCAACATAACCTTGTATCGTCTCGTCAGAGGACAAGTATTGTCGTCTCTCCGTATCACTGTGCCTGTTTCCTGGTAAACTTTCAAGTGCACTAAAACCAGCTGGCGTTCCTCTATCATCAAGGCTCTGGTCCTTCCTTAAATCTTGACCTGAACGTTGGGTTTGGTCATCTACCCTGTACAACAATGGTGTTCTTGAGCTGCTTGATTTAGAAGAGGTACTGTTCTGGTTGAGGTCTGGGTTGAAATAATCATACGTGGTGCTACTTCTTCTGGAGTTTTTATTAGGACTTGCTGCTTTTGTCTTTGCACTAAGCGACAGTCTTTGAAGAGCTCGAAAGTTTGGAAATGTGCTGTTCCGTGCAGTACCGTGCTGTGAAGACTTAACAGAGGTTAGCTGTTTCTGCTTCTCAGTGATGTTCCTGACTTGAATGAGGAATGGGGAGTCGGAGGACGTGACTGACCGTGCACTTGGGCTGTTTGGTATCTCAGGTAGAGAACAGATCCGACTCTGTGTTGGTGTGGAGACCACTGCATCTGGCCTTTGGTTGGTTGAGGCTGACATATCCGCAGCTTGTCGGGATAGGGCAGCCATTGTTGAGGCAGAGATAAGCGGTGAGGGCGACACTGGTCCACTGACAATCGAGCTGGATGCACTGCCATAGCGCGATAGGCTCCCAGGGTCTCCCAATGGAACCGGATACACACAAACCCTGACAGACATCTTATCAGGGCTGACTCAATGTTGTGCAACAGGTGCCATCAAGTTGCTATCAAGACAAAATGTACACAGCACAAATCTCATCATTTTAGCTCAATACAGTATGGTAAAGAAATTACACTTGAGGGTTTAATTTTGATGAATGCATGAACATTATGGTGCCAGTTTAGTGTGAAATAAACAATGTTACCTATATTGCCATATTAATTCGCTTTGGCTTCAAATTGAAGTCACTTTGTTTCACCCTCAGGTGTAAAATATTAAAGAAAGTTTTCCTTTAAAAATGTAATGGCGACCTCAAACTTGGCTGGTGAAATACATGAGGAGGGCCTTGTCTTTTCCTTGATCATAAAACTTTTGGAGAATTGTGTCCATTGAAGAGTGAGTAGAGTGTGGGTTTGAGTCCTGGTCTCGACACTCATTACTGTATCTTTAGGTTTAAGCAAGACAGGGACGTAAAGCCGTTTGACTTGTGCCTTGTGGAATGCACGTAAAAGAACCCAGTACTGCCAAAATAAAAGAAGGGGTTTCATTGCCCCAGTGTTTCTGGCAGTGCGTTTATCTTTAACCAAGGCAGGAACACTTGCAAGAGGAAGAAGAGTTGGCCTGATTTTGTTTTGTATTATTTTTTTTCTGCACTCTCTGCATGGCCATGATGACATGGATGGATGATTGAACCAACGTACGTACAAACTACAACTAATACGAGTATAGTACGAATACGATACGAAACTTATTTGAGTTATTAAATTTAAAAGGCAAATATATATTCCAGTAAGTCTTAAAATTCTACACTTAGGTTGAACCACCGCCACGGACATTGGTGGCACTATTTTCATGCCAAAAATGACCTAATTTTTTGTGACCGCCTTTTTTGAAAAGGTTTGACATGGAGTATACAATACAGGGATACTTTCGCTTAGCTCCAAACATCAATAAAAAAGAATTGCAGGGTGTAGGCCTAGTTGACCTTAGAAAGTTTGGTCTGTTATTAAATCACAACGTCATTGCCAAAAAAAGTTGTGGATTCCCCAAACAGCGATGTCGTTATTTGTGTAAATTTCCCATACCTTTGTACACATAATCAACTGACGAGGTCACATTTATTTCAGCCAAATCGAGCATCAATTTAAGGGGAAAAAAACAACTTTAAAATTGCAATAATGTCAGAACTGCTTGCCCTATGATTATGAAGTTAGTAGCCTAAACCATTTGTTTAATTGCATTTTGAAAATGAAAGCTCTGACTTAGTTTAAGATAAAGTAAATTCTACAACTAAACGGGAACTACTATCAAAAATTAATCAACTTTGAAATTACCTATCTACATGATAATTATCGGATAGTATTTCCCTTACCGTGTCCATTTGTGGTAACCAAAAGCTGCATTAATAAGATATGACAGTATCAAGGTGTAATGTATACAAAGCGATTTAGAAACCTAATCCACGACATCGATACGGAGGCATACCGCCGACTAGCTCAGCATCGGCCGGTCGTGCGTGTCAACAATAGCGTTGTTGCTTAGAGACGGTCCTACAAAGGTCAAAGTTTACTTGCTCTCATCAATAATAATCACGCAATTATAGAAAAGTCCTTTCTGTACTATCATCAAAGAGCAATTAATGATAAACAAAAATATATGTTACGCTTTTTACAAATTATCATACAGTAAAAACATAAAACAAAATAATATTGTTTAAATCTTTGATTTTTTAAATATGATTGTGAGCACAAGGATGCGGCGCACGTGTGAACGCGATTGGTGGTCTGCGCGATTTTAGGATCGAACTGTATCATCACGCAATGCATTGTTCGCGCAAGCTCGGGCGATCGCGCGTGCGGGCATTGATGTGTAGACGTATTATGTACGTGGAAGGGTAGAACTTATACATGTATAATTTTGCTGCGCAATACTATACTTCCTGCCAAACGCTCCATGTAATTGTGCCCGCCCTGTTAGCCGCCGCTTTTTAACCACATTTCAGACAATATATGCCTAAATACTCTTAATGAAAGGTTTCCGGAAACACCATGTGCGAATAATTTCTCAACTAAGAGAATGGTTCTGAAAAGAACCGGAGGTATAAACTCGACGTTCACCGGTCTGTATGCTCTGACCGTCTTAAGGAGAGTGCCTAAAGTCTAAGAAAGTAAAAACTTAAGTAGCAAAAGCGAAATCGATGAAGTGTGAAGTTGCATCAATTAGCTGGGATCCTGGAGCAAGCTTGGTACGTGCCCACTGAAGTGGAACATTAGGGTTGCAGTGTCAGTAGAGGAGGACCTAGGGTAGGAGACCCATCAGTCTAAGGTGGAAGCTGAGAACCTAGTATACATAGGAGACCCATCAGTCTGAAGGAGTGGGAGCCAGATGTCGTTGAGGTGAAACCCGATGTCTTGCGGAACTGTGTTGCACTTTCTCGATGGCTTCCCGTATGCGTCTTGGATGCCAGAACTGGATCGGGTGCGATGAGTTCGGCCGCATCCCAATCAACTTTGTGGTCGTTGATGTGGGAATGTTTAACAATGGCCGATTTGTTATAATCCCCTCGCCGTCCATGTGCTCTGTGTTCCTTGAGCCTAGTGGGAAGGTTCCGACCGGTTTCGCCGATGTAGACTTTGCCGCATTCACATGGAATGCGGTAGACTCCAGCTTGGGAGGAGGAGTCCTGATTGTCCTTGTGATCGAGAGTGGAGGCTGCCTTGGAACTTGTTGCCAGATGAATGGTACACCTTGACGCCGGCTTGTCGGAGGATGCGTTGGAGATGATGAGAAGCTGGACCTATATGTAAGGAAGAGTGACTGAGGGAGATACAGTGGAAGGACCTTAGAGGAGACCCGTTGGTCAGGTTTGCTGATCTTGATGCGGTTGGGTTTGTAGCCGTCCGTTGTAGTGACGCCTGGCTGGATGTGCTTGAGTTCACGTTTATACCTCTGGTTCTTTTCAGAACCATTCTCTTTAGTTATAGTTGAGAAATTATTCGCACATGGTGTTTCCGCAAACCTTTATTTATTTAGTATCTCCCGTGCAAAGCCTCAAATCTTACTAAACACTCATCGCAAAATAGAAAGTATATGCTTTGGAACTCGATCATCCTATCGTAAGTTATACAAGAAGGCTATAGTTTTATACAACTTATAATTCCTTTACCGTCACCTAATATAGAGTGTAAACGGTCACGCGGCGCGCGAGGCCTTGGAAATCCCGGGACATACCGTTATTTCGTTTTACCGTTTTAGATTTCCTCCAAAACAAAAACAGTAAACGAACCATCGACCGTTTTGTCGTTTTACAGTTTTATAAAACGACAAGCGGTATTAAGATAAATACGGTTCCTCCGTTTTATAAGTTTAGTAAAATTCATTATAGCATAACGATCAATGATTTTTGTTTTACAGTTTTACACAATTATAGCTTTGAAAAACAGCAAAACGGTCAGTATTGAATACAGACTGTTTTTTTCTTATATCAGTGTCATAGTTAACAGTCCGTGGTGCATTTTGTGGTGGTGGGCAAGGGGGTGGAGGGGGACCGTGCTTTACACGAAGCATTATTAATGCGTGGTGTGATTCCTGGCGTGACCCTGACCCCCTTCTCATGCGATTCAGTTGGTGGGGCTTAAGTTAAATAGAGTTGCAAGCAAAAATAGCGCTGGAAAACTTCAAGGGAGGACATTACTTTTCACAATGGATACAGGTGGTAAGACGTTTGAACTTGAAGAAATTGCAGATATTTTGAAGGAAATCGGAGTTCAAGTCAACGCGACTCATAGCCAATTCGCAAATTCTGTCCTGAGAACGAAATGTAAGGAGGGCCCAGGCAATGACTCGATCCCAAGGACGCATTAACATTCCTAGGTGCATTGCATGATTGCCGAACCTAAATCAAAAAGTGGTCGGCAAGACTACTGACCGTTTTGTCATTGTCATGATTTTGTAAAACAACACTCTAAAAATAAAGCAACTAACCGTTTAACGCTTCCTACAATTAAAAACAACAACAAAAAGTATTTTGTGTGTGTGACTTATAACCGTTTGACCGTTTTACAAAACTGTAAAACGGCAAAACGGTCAATGGTTCCGTTTACTGTTTTTGTTTTTGAGGAAATCCAAAACAGTAAAACGAAATAACAGTATGTCAGGATTCTTGGAAACATATACACCGGGTTGCCCTTCATAGTTCTTGCTATGAATTTTGACACCTTTTGATTTCTAACCGTTAATCACCCGTAACAGTTATGCTGTAATTTTATGAAGGTCCAACTCCCCCCCTTCCATTTTTTGGGGGGGGGGGGTGGTGACGTCGCAAAAAAGGCACTGCGTATATCATCATCTTTTCCTAAAAGAAACTGGTTAAAGTGGTCAGAAATTGCCTCAGATCGCACCACAGAGCGGGCCGGCCCAGAGCCCCTTGCCGTAATTTTTTGGACCCCAAAATGTTTATTTTTTAAATGCTAATGCGTCCCGTCAACTCAATTTAAAAAATGTAGATCCTCAAAGTCAAACTTACTATTTCAGTCTCTTAATATTTAAGTTAGTTGATGGGAAAACATTTCCCATCACCCAACGGACCGCAACACAATAACTATTTCATCAATTTTCATATTTGTACTGGCAGTAGCTAGTTACACATCGATGTTTCGATACCCCTTTGTTGCGACACCTTCCAACTTTATAATGTTCCTATAGCGAGGCGTACCAACATCGTCCCCAGTACTTACTTTATTTCCAACCTCGTTTCCAATAGTAAGACCAGGATAGGAAACTTTCTTCCCGTATCCTGATTCGATACCTATATGGATTTATATCGTGTACTTGGTGTTGTTATTGACATATATCGTGTACTTGGTGTTGTTATTGACATAGTGCAGTACGTGTTTTAGCGATATCATGCGCGTCCACGCCTTCTCGAAAATACTAATTTCCTTCCCAATTTGTTCATATTAATATGAAAAGTGATACTGCATGTTGTCTCGATAAGATCGTAACAGTTTAATTTTTTAAAAATCGTGTTTTCGTTACTCAATTAAGCCATGCTCGCGCTGCGAATTGGCTCTGTTTTTACCCCAGACACCGCATACAAAAACAAACGCTAATGTAACGCACATGCAGGCACCAGACTATTCCTCATTTGCATACGTGTTCAAAAATATCGCACATTAATGATCCAATACCAGGGTGAGAGAGCAGGTAGTGATGGGCGCGTACTGCTCGACACCCTGGGGACGAGGTTGGGGGCGTACACTCGTGTGCGGGTTGGAACATGGGGATATGTCGGGCAGGGGGTCAGAACATAAGCAGACACCCGGCTGTATGCACTTTCCGTATTATATATTCGGAAGAGGTACGGTACGGTCCTTTGTTTTAAAGATATTTTCTTTCCCGTCTTTCCCGTCTTTTACGTCAGTCGATTTCCAGTTTCCATGAAAGGTGCTAGTTCAAACAGCTCACTATGAGAGGCCCCTTTCGAGGGTGATTTTCTTAAGAAATCGATGTCGGCCCTACCAAAAATAATTGTAATTTTTGCACGTTAATTCAGTTTCCTATGGGTTCCGGAGCGCGCCACCAGGGGTGAACTTTCATCATGCTCTAAAGGCCTAGCCCTAGCTGTATTCTACTTTCCTTTCCCGCTTTTGTTGTGTATAATAAGTATCTTGTGTTCCCAGGAGAATTAGTGTTGATCCATCACCCAAGCACCATGGGCAGATCTAGGAATTTTCGCGGGGTCAGGTTCCTCGGCACAAAAAAATGAAATGTAGACATTATTCTCCGGTCACAGTTGGCCTCCGTAAAATCAAAAAGTACTATACACTTTAAATGGGGGCGCTGTTCAAATCCGACGATTATTAACACCATATCAAAGAATTATGTACAAATAAAACCATGATGAAACCCCCTAAAAAGCTGCCTCTGTACGTATTTTGGGCAAAGCCGGACATTATTACTAGCGAAACAAATTTGGGTGTCAGAGCAAGGGGCACGGTTTCGCATTTTTTCATGAATATGGGAGAAAAATTTGGACTTTTGGACAGAGCTGGCGCTGCCAATGGCCAAGACCGACGATTTGATAATACCTCCCCACCGCGGCAACTTTACCGCATTTGCCAGTTGTCACGCGTCACGGGACTGGTTGCAAAATAGTGAAATAAAAAAACTCAAGCCATGCAGTCTTGGACCCTACCAGACTTTGCGCCGAATGTAAACAAATTTCCTGACCAGATAGTCCCTGGGATAGGGCCATTTAATCACAAAATTTTCTGATTAATCTTAATATAATTTTCTGTTGTAGGGTAGCTTGGAACATCCGAAAATGGTGCTCTTAAGTTGCACAGCCGGTATTTTTGCCTTCCAGCCAAAAAAAAACACCCTGATATTTTGGGAGCTTATTTTTTGAGAAACGGCTACAATTATATTTTGGGCCTTTGCTCTCTCACTAATGGTCCCGTCGTGACCTGTTTGCACTTTTTACCATCCTGATAGGATGGGTAGACAAGAACAATATGGTTGGTCCCAAGTTTATCTGTTTTCATGTTCCCAGGTTATATTGCTTTGCGGACACCCCCCAAATCCTGTGACTTTGCCCTGTTTGGGGACAGAAATGAGTTTGAAACTCACACTTATTCCAAAGATACACACTTTATTTATAATTTAAAAACTGCAAAACTGCCTGAGACCACAAGCTTTAATTTAAGTGGTAGATAAGCTTTATGTCGTGAAAATTGGGCTCGCCACGGCCATTGTTGCTTCCCCTACCCCTAAATCACTCAAAACGGCTGTATAGATCAAGTGGGTGGCAAAGCAAACCTATTGTGCATTTTATAATGACAGTGCCAAATGTGGTACAGAGATAGACCAATATCATGTCAACAAATGTGGATATTGGAGCATCGCAGATCTGGCCCTTGACGGCCGTGGGAGCCATCATTTTAAAAGTGCCGAGTCATGCTGAGTCAGCACTATTTTGTAATCAGTTTTCTCGTGCAATATGGAGGCTAACATGTTTTTCCGCCTTTTTTCTGCATGCTTGGATGCGAAACAGGCATGAGCAATGGATTTTCTTTCAATACCTCATTGAAAAAAAATGAATAATGCCTGCCAGCTAATGTCAGGCTTGGTTACACCTGCAAGAATTGTACTGCATTGTAATGTAGAATACAGATGTATATGTAGACCTACACAAAGTTAGTTGGGAATTCAAATTCTGACTCGCAAAAAATGACGTCCTTTTTTGAGAGAGCAGAGGCCCAAAATATTATTTTACCCGTTTCTCAAAATAAGCTCCCAAAATATCAGTTTTTGGAACTGGAAGGCAAAAATAACGGCTGTGCAACTTAAGAGCACCATTTTTGGATGTCCCAAGGTACCCTACAACGGAAATTAATATTAAGATTAATAAAAATATATTGCGATTAAATGGCCCTATCCCAGGATCGGAGTATTAAGTGGGTAACGGATCGTCGGCAAGTCCCGCCGGAACCGGCGTTTGAAAAACGGCCTGTATCGCAATACAGCGCAATCCTTTAATTGCGCAAGCAGAAGGCTAGCTGCTGTAGCTAGCTGTGCATGCGCATGTACGTGTACGTATGTACACGTACATGTACGTACATGTACGTACGTGTGAACATGTGAAATTTGGAGCCGAGTGAGCAAATAATATTCAATTTATAACGACGGACAGAAACAGAAACAAATTAGGGCCTACTACAGCTACACGGACCACATTTTTACAAACTTCAAAATGAGACCATTAACAGAAGACGAAACAGAAACTCGTGTTTGAAAAGCTGTCCAAGTAGTAAGTAAAAGATTTATTATGCTCCTTTTTCATTTTAGGTGTCGGAAATATACGCCTCAACCTGCGTGCCCTGCACGTGGCACGTGTGCACTCGGTGTAGCCCGACTGCATTTGGCCGTATAGCCCCATAAATGTGGCCTATTTACTGGACTGCCTCCGTAAACATAGGCCACACACCGACCATGTACAAAAACGTGTCGACGGAGCCAAATTTTGATTTTCACATTTGGGCATACTTTGTAGGTTTTTTTTGCTTTAGAAGCATTCTCACCCTCTATATACTAATATAGGCTAATCAGAAAGTGCTGCCTTTTCAGATGTCCATTTTCGTGAAATTTCCAGATTCATTTTTACACGTTTTCGTATCAAAATTTCAACATGAAATTTCACAAAAATTAGACATCTGAAAAGGCAGCACTCTGTTAGCTAGAGGGTGAGAAGTACAAAGTAAGCCTAAATGTGAAAATCAAAATTTGGCTCCGTCAACACGTTTTTGTACATGACGGTGTGTGGCCTATGTTCGGAGGCAGTCCAGTAAATAGGCCACATTTTGACTATTGGCCGTATAGTTACATAGCCCCATAAATGTGGATGCCAAACAAGTCGGCCGTTGAGACAACTCGACCGTTGAGACAGGTCGACCGTTGAGACAACTGGACTCGGGACAAATCGACCGTTGAGACTGCTTGACTTAATCATTTTTAATGGAAATGAATACACGTGGACATGGTGGAGCAGAAAAAGTTGCACAAATCTGTGGCAAGACCGATCACGGGTGCGGCGCGGGCATACTTGATGTACAGAGGGCGTCGCGTCGGGCGTGCGCCCCGCCCGCCCGCGAGACCAGGCGGGCCCGGCACGGGCACACGTCGACCGGCGCGGCAAATGGCGCACAGGGAGCTGGCAAAAACGATGTCACCGTGCATGAATGCGGACAAGTTGACCGGCAAATGGGCGCACAGGCCCGGCAAAAGCGATGCCACCGTGCACGGTACGGCCACGTTGACCGGGGATGCGCGCACGTTGCCCTTGAAAAAAGCGAGCGATGTGCACTGACAATCACGCTGCGCTATATCGGCTCTGTTATATGCAAACAAAAACTCATGTGTCATCACTCCCAAGCGGCGATCAGCCTCCGTCAAAATCGGTACTATCCCCAAAACTAGGCCCAAAACATGCGAGGCGACTTGTCTCAACGGTCGACTTGTCTTTCCATTATCGCTTTTACGGTCGAGTTGTCTCAACGGTCGAGTTGTCTCAACGGTCGACTTGTCCCGAGTCGAGTTGTCTCAACGGTCGACTTGTCTGACCCCCATAAATGTGGCCTATTTACTGGACTGCCTCCGTAAACATAGGCCACACATCCACATGTACAAAAATCGTGTCGACTTTGCCAAATTTTGATTTTCACATTAATTTTAGGCTTAGTTTGTAGGGTTTTTTGCTTTGAAACATACTCACCCTCTTTATACTTTAGGCTAATCATGCTAATCAGAAAGTGCTGCCGTGGTTCCTGAATAGAGATCAGTGCACTTGGCCTCCAGACGATAAATGCATGGTACAGGAAACAGCCGTCGCTTTTGCAACTCGCGCCCTCTCTCGACAAGTAATTTGCATAAACTCGACGTCTCAGCTTGAGGTCATCTCTTGTCACATTCAAAATGGCTGCCATCACCAGACGTACGTTTCACAAGTGCATATGGGCTCCAGAAAGATTCAAGAATATCTCGGAAAATTGAACATCATTACATCCGAGCATCCTAGAAGTGATAGATGGGACATTGTAGAATACAACCATATGTATGAAATTTCCTGCAAAATTTATGAAAACGTCCTCCAGTAGTGCGCGGACCACGGTGTGTGGCTAGAGGTTCAGCGCAGCATACTGGCGGCCACACTAGTGGGGCTAATAAAGAGGGTGACTATGCTTCTAAAGCAAAAAATCCTACAAACTTAGCCTAAATGTGAAAATCAAAAATTTGGCAAAGTCGACACGATTTTTGTACATGTGGATGTGTGGCCTATGTTTACGGAGGCAGTCAGTAAATAGGCCACATTTATGGGGCTATATAATATAATACAGTACTATCGCAGCGTCTGCTTGCTTGCGATAGTACTTATCACGGACAGATCATGCAGTCGGGCTACACTCATACTCAGTGGCACAGCCTAGCCCCATAAATGTGGCCAATTTACTGGACTTCCTCCGTAAACAAAGGCCACACTTCCACCATGTACAACTACAAAAAAATGTCGAACTTTGTCAAATTTTGATGTTCACATTTAGCTAAATGTGAACATAAAAATTTGACAAAGTTCGACATGTTTTGCTGTAGCCACATGGAGTACCCACATGGAGCCACATGGTGGAGGTGTGGCCTTTATTACAGAGGTCATGGAGGTAGTCAGTAAATTGGCCACATCCATGGGGCTATATGGAGAGTCAAGAAAAAAATTTCTAACCTAATTGAAATATTTCTCAGTGCCAAATTCATGTCTTATCATCATTTTGCAATGAATGACCTTTATTAAGATGATATATGAAGAAAAAGAGGCGTCAGGTTGCAACAATTTTCGTGCGTTCAACTGTAAAGAAGTCAACTCGACCGTTTACCAGCGACAGTTTACCAACTCGACTGTTGAACAAACTCGACCGTTGTGCGTTCAACAACTGGAAAAGTCAACTCGACCGTTTTCCAACTCGTCATTGTCAACTCGTCCGTTGTGTCATTGTTTGTGAACATATACAGCAAACAAGGGAACGTGGTTCTAAACATAGCTTTTATTGATATGGCTATAGGCACAGCCAATAAAAAAAAAAAAACGCCAAACATTGCTTTCGCCATTCACTGTGCAAGAGCTGAGAGCACGAGTGAAAAACAATATTACAGTGCTGAATCTTGGCTGAATCGAGATGTTGGTCACTAGCCAACTTCGGATCAAAAGCCAGGACGAAAACTTGTACTACATGTATGTGGAAGAGTAGCATATGCACACTACAATCAAATCACGCAACCCAAGGTTTTGTCGAGTTGTACATACAGCGGACCAGTTGGCAAATGGTCGAATTGGCAAACGGTCGAATTGGCAAACGGTCGAGTTTTGCAAATGGTTGAGTTGGCAAGCGATCAAGTTGACTCGAAAGTTAAGTCGGAGTTGGTCAACGGACGAAGTTTGTTCAGCGGTCGAAGTTGGTTCAGCGGTCGAGTTGGTATGATGGTCGAGCTGGTAAACAGTCAAGTTGGTCAATGGTTCGAGTGGAGTTGGAAAGCGATCGAGTTGACTGCAATCCGTAAGGTTTTTATGAACCTGACCACTGCCTGAATCCTGCAAATTCCTGCGGCAGTGACTGTCAATATGTTGAGGCTTGGCCAGTGACATCCTGGAGCTGTTAGGAGGATTTCAAGCATAATACAGGCCTATATTTATGCATGGCTGAGCAAAAACAAGACAAGGTCCGGCCAAGACCTTGACAAAGTGCATCCTACAAATTAGTAATGCACTTTTTGCCAAGTAACCTCAATCCTCCAAATTTCTCCACTTTAGCAAAGAAGATTTTTAAGGATTTGGGGCAGTTAGGGTTAGTAGAGTGCCTCGTTATCAGAGCTACATGTACATGGGTAATAGTCAGGTTTCATCCATTTGCATATGGAGGTCACAAAGCACACTTGCCGATGTTCAGGGCACCAAACATGAACTGGCAAAGTTAAAAATGGTGGTACTGTACATCTTGCATAATAATTATCACATGAAAGACGTGGAGATTCAAAGTGAATATTTAAAATTAAAATAACACCAAATGAAAGACCTGTGTTAAAAATAACCAAATGAAAGACCTGTGCAGTAGCTAGGGTCAGTGTTATGAACTAGATGGTATGGTTTTTGTATGTTCTTGTTTTAGTATTGGGAGAACATCCGACTACTGATCGACAGACCGGATGGTGCATACTGCTTCAGATTACATAGAGACGAATCTACTATGTCAGGTTTGTTTATTTCCCACTCCTCCTTTTCGTTCATTCAGTTGTAATCAGCACCCTTTCCCCAAGCCCTCCCCAGACACACTTCCCCTCCTGCTTCTCATTTACCCCCACACCTCCTACGCTAGGAGCATGCGTAGCACCTGCCACAACCATACTGCTGAGAAGTCGCCTCGCTTATGTGACCGGCTCTACAAAAAAAGGGGTGTCAGGTCAACTCGCCCCTTGGCCGACTGGCCCCTTGCAGGCTTCACTGGCCTGACCAACTCGCCCTGACCAACTCGCCTTACAAGCACTTATCGCCCCTGGCCGACCTGCCCCTAGCCGACTCGCCTCCTAGCCGACTCGCCCCTGACCGACTCGCCTCTACAACCGACTCGCCCCTGGAAAATTGGCACCTTACAAGGACATCGTGAAAAAATAATCATAGCGACAGTGGCGGGAACACATTGCCCGATGCGGCGTGTTCCTCTCATGGTGAGTGAGAAGCCCCAATGGGCCAGTTATTCAAACGCCATTTTGAAGGATTTCGGTACAAGCACAGAAACTAATGATCCTTTATGAAGAATTTCGGTTGGAAACACATTAGCACAGCTGTGCCGATGTCGCGGGTGACCGTGGGGCCTCGGCGTGGCAGCAGGTCTATTTCATGGTGACTGCCGCGCGCAGCAGGTACCCGCCAGTTCACCAGTTATCAATGACATTACTTGTAAATCTCGACTCTGGGTCCTCAGTTTCATTAAAAGTATTATAAGAGTAAGGATGTATATTTTGAAAATAAAAAAAAATCGTGGTGTTCTTAACGTACCATGCCGAACTGTTTCGAAAATGTTAACCAATCTCTGATAACGAGAAGCTGATTTGAGCGTGATTTGCTGACCCTCTTCTCTTGCGGGAAAGGATTTGTGATATTTTCATGTATGACCATTTTATTTTTGGTTATTATTACCATTTATTATAATTATTATTGTTATTGTACCAGAAATCATTTCAAAAAATGGCGTTTGAATAATTTGGCTCCATTAGAGTGTCGTGAAGCTCACGGATGCAATGTGTTCCCCTCACCATGTCTTTTTTTTTTTCACGATGTTCTTGTAGGGTGCATTATTTTCCAGGGGCGCGGGAAGTCGGTCCAGGGCGAAAGGGTAGGTCAAGAGAGAGATGAGTCGAGCTGGGAGGCGGAGGGTTGGCGAGGCGAGTCGGCTGAGGGCCGAGTCGGCTAGGAGCAGAGGATTGAGGTCAGGGCGGGAGTCGGTAGGGGCGAGAGTACGGTAGGGCGGCGGGTGTCGGTAAGAGAGCGGGGGAAGTCGGCCAGGGCGAGGATTGACCTGCAATCAAAAAAGAGGTAGTAAAGTCGCACTTTTCCATGCATTATCTTGTAATGGCCTGCTCAACATTGAGAGGGTGAAAATTAAATTTCAAAATGTAATTTTCTTTTTGTCATGAATGACATCTTTTAATACCCTACAGTTTTCAGGTTTCATTCACGAGAAATTTTAATTTTGATGAACAAAGTGGAAGAAACAACATTTTTATGTGCATCGTTCTGTTGTTCAACAACAAAAGCCAACTATTTAAGGCCTATGTTTTCTCCCAGTTGTGCAATTTGACATCTAAGGAAATGAGTAATATGCAAATATGTCATATCTCCAGAGCAGGGGAGGGCTATGAGACTCTATCATATACCAAATGAAAGCTTGCATTGTGGAGAAAACTTTCCAGCGATATATATAACTCAATTTCATAACTCGATTTGTCATGCACTGCGGAGACCTCCCGGTGCCTCTCGCTGTGCCTCCTGGACCCAAAAACCAACCCTCAGAGCCCTATCAACAGGAAGGAGGCCTGCGTCACACCTACTTCTCACAGATCATAGACTGACACCATCGGCCTCAAGCATGATCAGGCTGTTCGTGCTACCCAAGATCGGTCTGGGTGGCTGAAGCGAATCGCAAGCATTGGAAAAACCTATTAGTGTAGCGTCAACTAGTAGTACACTATGGGCTCAGTGCACCAACAAAGAGAGGGCGTGCTTTTACCTCTTTTTGAGAGCTCCGTGGATGAGACACACAGCGTGTGCGTACTGTACTGGCATGTACTGGTTCGGGCGCGAGGGCACACATCGACTTCCTGAATGTGCAATAACTATAGCCACCGCATTTTCCTGAAAGCGTCAGGCTTCTAATCCGCCTCCCATAACTCAGTGGATGGCTCTGGAACCAGTCTGGGTCACCCCGCTCAACTCTCCTTTCTGGCGTTGATGGGGTACTTGTGCACGGTTCCGCAGGGGTGGAGCTGGTCTACGAGGATGCCACAACATTCACCATCACCCACCCAAATTTCCTTTCGAATACTGAATTATTTCCAATTTTCAATTTTCTTTCTTTCTTCCATGTCTCTGCAGCCAAGATATCATGAGCGAGCAGCCAGCGTGAGCAGAAAGCAGCTGGTCAGCATGGGCACCCTGTTTTGGAAAGCTTACAAAGTCGATGAAGTTTCACCTCAACATTACAGCATTGGATTTCCTGGCTCTCTATGCAAAAGGTATGTTCATGATATTTTGAGAAGAGTATCATACCCAACTGATTTCTGTTTCAGATCACAGGGTAGCCTTGGTCAATGCTCTTGTCATATTCGTCCTGTAATGCGTCAATCGTCGGCATATATCCTCGCGCTATGCACATGCATGTAAAAATACTAGCGCGAACAGCGACCTCATGCGGCCACTATTTTTTATGCAAATCAGTTGAGGACGATCTCGAGCCTGGTTCAATCAAGGCAAAAGCTTATGTTTTTCTTTATTTTGCGCTGGATTTCTAGCGCACGACCGCATGCGGTCACAGATAAGTGTAGGCGGGCTAATATGTGGAGGTCCAATCACCTTGGTAAATCCGGACGTCATCAAATTATTTTGCAGCTATTCGCCTTGCGGACGTGACGTGAAGTGCATTGGTGCCGTGTGCAGACACACACAACGTGTACATGTACGTGTATGGATTATGTAATGGGCGCCACGTTTCACTATGCAAGTTTCCACGCAACGATCGACCAACAAGAAAACGACATTTAAGGTCACCTAAGGCTATTAACATAATTAGAGTACCACCCCCAAAACCTCACATGGACGATTGAACCAAGGCTCGAGATCGTCCCCAACTGATTTGCATATAAAAATAGTGGCCGTGTGAGGTCGCTGTTCGCGCTGTAATTTACTACATGCATGTGCAGAGCGCTGAGGATATATGCCGACGATTGACCAAGCAGACGTGGGACGAATAACGACGAGAGCAGCTGACCAAGGCTAGCTACAGGGTGCGAGTTAAAAGCGAACCCAAACTCCAAAAAATTATATTTCATATTTAAAAAGAATATGTAGCACCAAAAATAATGACTGGAAAGCCAATTTTTTAAGGTGCTTTTAGATGACAAAATGACTGAAATTGGTCAATTCATTCAGAAAATATCACCAATTAAACACAATGACCCTAAAACCTGTCTCATCCAAAAAAAAAATGTGATTTCAAGAATCGTCGTCGCAATTGTCTTTTAACAGCACTAGCGATAAAATCTCAGTTTAAATGTTAATATGCAACATAATCCATTTGAAGGCCCGTCTGTTAACAAAATTCCTTTGGTAGTCCCGGCCCTTAAAAAATATAGATTTTTATAAATCATATTGTTTGCCTAATCAGGGTTGTTAAAGATATTATTGTGTACTATACTTGTTGACAGTTGTTGAAACAAGTATTCTGTGTCATTTTGTTTGTTGTTCCAAAAGTCAAAACACACGATAAATGCTTTTTTTTTTTGACGAGACAGGTTTAGAGGTCATTGTGTTTAAATGGTGATGTTCTTTGAACGGATCGAGCAATTTCAGTAATTTTTTTCATCTAAAAGTAGCTTATGAAATTGGCTCTCCAGTCATTATTATTTTTGGTGCTAACTTTACATATTTTTTAAATATGAAATTATATTTGATGGGGTTTGGGTTCTGCACTTTTTTACTCACCCTGTAGCTCATGCTGCTGCATGTATATTTTGAATCACTTTTTCTGCTATTCAAGCCCCATCAACTTTTGATGAATGCTCCGTGTACATGGCCACTGTACATTTTTATTCATGAATATGCGCCATGGATTTTCACTTGCAGAGAGGAAATTATACACAAATGTGATTTGATAAAATGAAATCACACCATAAATTCTGAGGCATTATGCAAGTGCTATATGTGCACTAACATTCAACTTGACTTAGCACATCTGTTACGCAAACCAGACAAAGTTGGATAATGTCTCCTACTGTACTTTCACTCTTTGCTAAATTAATTAATGTGCAGTTTGGGAAACCAAAGCCTGAAACACCTCATAGGACATATTTTTCAATGTATTTACCCTCCTACAGTGGCGTCACCAAGACTTTTCAAATTAAAGGGCACAGGGGCACCAGCATTTGTGATGGGGGGCACTTAGGTGAATACGGATCGCCGTCATGGGGGAGGGGTCTAAGGAGGAGGATGGGCTAGATGCAAATGGTGCCACATTTGATGCTAAATTCGATCTGAAGATATCTCCAGAAATTGCTATTTTTGAGGTAATGATTTTAACAACGCGCAGAATTTTGCAGAGGATAGGGGGCACCAGCATTTGATAGGGGGAGGGCACTCGGGAGGCACCTAGGTTTTCCAGGGGGGCACGTGCCCCCAGCCCCCTTGGCGACGCCACTCACCCTCCTAGTCTTCTGCGCTCACATTTCACAACTCCTGCAAGTTTTGCAAAGCCACTTTGCCAATAGAGTTAGGCCCGTTCTAGACAGCTATGTTACTGCCACGCCAAACTTAATTGAAATTAGTCTGGCAATAGCTTGTCAGCAGCACTGCAGTTGCTTTAAAATGTCAAACTTAAATGTTGTGCTAAACGTCAAACCTTAACCCTAACTCCCCAGCCTAATTCTACAAGGAACCATACCCATTCTGGCAAATTCCAACACACCCACATGGGAAATTGTACACTCACACTGTTGGACTTAGTTTCTCTGGAGGTATGCCAACCCCAGTGTAAAAGCACCATCAGTTTAGGGGTACTGTATCCCCATCCCAACAGATTTAAACAAAACCTGCTGTTGAACTTGATGGGCTGGAGTTCTGGTTAGGGTTCCCTGGTGCATCTGGAAATAAACTGGCCAGGTTAAAGCAGTTCATATAAAAGTTTCAGCGCGGTCAAAATGTTCTGCCAATTTCACTCCCCGTGGTGTGAACACAAGAGAGGGTATTGTGAGCATGTGCATTTCTAAACTTTTTGCCCCAACTTTATATTGAGTTGAGTTTGGCATGGCAATGGCAATGGCGGTAGCATTCAGAACAGTGCCACTGCCAGTCCTGGAATGATGATCGCGCGGCAGCCCTGTCGAGCAAAAGGATGGTGCCGTGCAGAACTCAACTCAACTCCAACTATCAGCACGCCGTATAAAAAAAAAAGGCAAATTAATTTTGTTTGGCACTGCAGTAGCACAGCGTCCTAGAACGGGCTGTAGTGCCCACACTTCAAATTCATTTGAGGTACATAATCTGTGGGGAATGGATAATCCTGCACAATCCTTTTTATGTGGTTAAGCTTTAGGGCTTGCAGCCAGATCATCATGTCGCCATGTTCACTGCTCTCCACAGTGCTGTTTTTGTGCAGTGACACTGTGTGAAACGGGTAACTTCACTACCCTTCACTCAAAACTGACCTGCAGGGGTTTAAAGTGGAATGTACAACATTTGCTGCAATTTTCAGAAATAAATGGATTTGGAGGATTGGAATGGTATAGCAAATATTGTGAAACTGGACTTGTTTCCACGTTTTTCTGCTTGTGGATGCTGGAAAAACCAAGAAAACCAATCATGTTCTTGTAGTCTGGTTCCCTGACCTTAAACTTAAGTATTTGAAACATGTGAAACGGGGCAATTTGTAGACTTTGGGGAATTATATTAGGTCAGCAGAGAATCAGTCTAGCAGGCTTGTACCTCTTCACAGGTGTGTAATCAATTTGCAAAGGAAATGTGGAATAACTAATTATGAAAATTTAGGAGCAGTTTTTGAAAATGAGCCAGTTTTCTCGAATTAACCAGCGTTGGAAAAATACAATTTTTCTTGAAAATGTCAGGCACACCAGGAGCCACGATTTTACAGACTGTAATTCCCTAACAATCCAGTAAGGTATTTCGTGATAATTTGATCATTTTGTTTTTTGATGTTTGCAAATGCTGTATCTTCCTGTAAAGGGTTTTAATATATTGCGGTGAATATGAACTCTCACACTAGGCATGCTAAGAAGAATAATGAAAATGGAACTGTGATAATAATTGATGTGCTGTGATGGTTATTTCTCTCTGCAGTACAAGGTGTGGGTGCGGCCAGGGTCTGAGCAGTCCTTCTGTTGCACGGGTAATCACATCTTGAAGTCTGGCTTGGGTCGTATCACAGAATGCAGGCCGGTATCAGGGGAGTGGTCATTCACTCTATGAGAGCGACATCCCACTGGTAAGAACTAGACTTCTATGCATGATAGACTTCATGCATAAATACACCATTGCTCAAAATGTCTTTTGAATTATTGCCCCAAATTTACCATTATGTAGTTAGTCTGAATTTTGTTTGCTACTAAATACACAGCCATGAATGGGTACAAGTTGAGCCAGACTGGTTCCCTGACCTTAAAATTCCCCAACGCCTATAAATTGCTCCATTTCAATATGAGTTTGGTCAGGGAACCAGACTACGGATTGTTTTTCTTGGTTTTTACAGAAAGTGTCTACTTAACACAGTACATGTACTTCCTCAAACAAGTCAGTGTAACAATTTTGGCTATAAACCAACCCCCAAATCCATCCATTTCTCACAACTACAGCAAAAACACATATTGTTTATTCCCTTCAATAACTCCCTGGGCCTTTTTGCTAGGATGTAGCCTCAATCCTGCAAAATCCTCCAATTGGCCTTCCCCATGGAAAATAGGATAAAGACTGAATCCTGCAACATCCTATGGCAGTGACTGTTAATATGTTGAGGCTTGGCCAGTGACATTCTGGAGCAGTACAGAGGACTTCAAGCCTAATCCAGGCCTATATTTATGCATGGCTGAGCAAAACAACACAAGGTCTGGCCCAAGACCTTGACAAAGTGTATCCTATGAAATCAGTAACGCACATTTGCTATGTGACCAATCCTCCAAATACCTCCTCTTGGCAAAGAGGATTTTGAAGGATTCAGGGCGGTTAGGGGTTGAAGGAATATACATCATTTGCTTCTACTGTAATTTTCAGAAATGGATGGAATTGGGGGTTGGAAATATATAGCAAATATAGTTACACTGACTTTTTGAGGTTTGGGGTTCGAAAATGCTAAAACCAAGAAAACAATCATTTTCATGTAGTCTGGTTCCTGACTCCATATAAGAAGAATATAAGAAGAAACAGAGCAGTTTACATACATTGGGAATTGTAAGGTCAGGGAACCAGTCTAGCTGGCTCAGACTTCGCACTGCTCATAGGTTTGCAATCGATTGCAAACAAGTGCGATGGTCAATTGGGGCCAGTATTTGAAAAAACTCAGTTTTTTCCAACGCTGATCGGCCGATCAGTGCTGGAAATTGATACAAAAATACCACTTTTCTTGAAAATGACAGTATACCAGGTGCCATGATTTTACAGGATGCTTTACACTGTCATTCACTAACACTGTAACAGTCCAGCAAGGTATTTAAAAATGATTTGGTAGTTTTATTTTTTGATGTTTGCAAATGTTGTATTTTACCTTTAAATACACATTATTGTTACTTTTTTAATACTTTACACGTACCCAATTTTGGTAGGTCAGTTTTAGGTTTAAAGGGAATATACAACATTTGCAAACATCGAAAAATAAAACTACCAAGTTTTTACAAAATACCTTATTAGGATGTTGGTAAATGACAGTCTAAAGCATCCTGTAAAATTATGGCACCTGGTGTCAAGTCATTTTCAAGAAAATTGTATTTTTGTATACATTTCCAACGGTGGTCGGCCGACCATTGTTGGAAAAACCTAACTATTTTTCAACTACTGCTCCAAATTTACAATTTTTTTCAGTCCAAATTTTGTTTGCTATTGTTACATGTTCATGAACGGGTGCAGGCCAGCTAGACTGGTTCCTTTACCCTACAATTTTCCGACAACTATAAATTGATCCATTTTATCTTTAGTGGAGTCAGGGAACCAGACTACTTAAACATTTTTTGTTTTTCTTGGTTTTTCAAGCATTTTCGAAACACAAAATTTCAAACATGTCAGTTAAACAATATTTGATCTATTATATTAACCCCTCAAATAGTTCATTTCTGAAAATTACAGCAAAAGCCAATGATGTACATTCCCTTTAAATGCAGGTGATCCTTCATCAACTTACCTCACCTATTGCATTCTCCCTATCTCGTGATATTTGATGTGGCATTCTTCTGTTTCTGCTACAGGGCTTTGGGTGTAGCAGCCAAGTCAACCCAGGAGGTAGGTGGGGCACGCAGACCCCATGACGATAGTTGTCTTCCACCAAGCGGACATTGACAGTACCTCAGGAATGAAGATACTTTGCTCTGAATACTGCTGCATCCTGCACAGACAGTTCAAACTTCTAAGACGGAAACCTGAGTCAGTAGGTTTGGCTGCATAATAATACCGGAGTCTCTATATAGCGCACGTACATGTATCTACCAATAATTAGGTACTCAAGGCACTGGAGATTATGTGTATTATTGAAGAAAGGTAAATACATGTACATGTAAAGTTTATGAGAAATATGAGACTCATTATGTAGCACCTTTATAATGCTTTTACAAGGTGCTGTGGCGCATATTGTAGCCACTGCCAGAAACACTGGGGCAAACCCTCTCTTAGCGATAAGTGTTACTGGGTTCTTAACGTGCATTACACAACACACAGGACCTACGGCTTTACCCATCCGATGGACGAAGCAATAATGGTAAAGTGCCTGCTCAAGAGCACAAGCACCATGTTCCCACGGTCACGATTCGAACCCATGCAACCATGGCACAGGAGTCGAACACCGCAACTATTGGACCAAAGCACCTACACATGGCTGCATGGGCGGATCCAGAAGGCAGACTGGAGCAGTGCTGAAAGTTTAGCCAATGCACAAGACAATTTTCAAAAAGGAGGCAGGGGGTGCGACTCCGTGTCATCTTGGGTAGAGTGGTCACTGTGGAGTAGGCCGTGTCCGAATCTCTTGTGTAGAGCTACATTGGAACGCCGCTGTAACAAATATCGCGGGATCCACAGAAATAATTACACATAACAGCAATCGCTTGGGGTAGCCATTTTGGCTGCTGCTGTGCTCCAGTCCTCACTTTTCAATAAATAGCACCCTTCAGAACTTCACCCTGCATGCCCTGGTAGTTACTGAAAGTATGACTTGAACACGTGTCGACCATTGAATCGTGGTAAGTACAGAATTTGTGAGCTTACTACCCACAGCAACGGGTATGCTATTGCCCTTCTATTCCTTGGGAAAATAGCAGCTGCTAGTCACTCCTCTGTTGACATTTTTCAACAACAATGTTCAGTACGCTTTTGTACACAAAAATCGGGAGCCGAGGATGATGTTCGGTATAGCAGAATGTTCCGATAGCGATGTTCCACTTTCTATTGTCTAAGTTTTCTTTCTTTCATAATGTGTCATCAAATCATTAAAGTTATAAATGGACACCATTTGCGAAAAACGTTGTTTTTGCCGATTCTATCTACAATCAAGGAACAA
Source organism: Patiria pectinifera (assembly GCA_029964075.1). NCBI lineage: Eukaryota > Metazoa > Echinodermata > Asteroidea > Valvatida > Asterinidae > Patiria > Patiria pectinifera. Next base: position 7,208 of record JASAOE010000908.1, on the reverse strand, counting down.
TTCAACCTGATCTGGAAGCTCAGTAGATATAATTTTTGATAATATGAAATTTTGTTCTCGACGTAAAGCAAGGTTTCCGTTGAAAGCGACCAATCGAACCCACCCCCGGTGCGAAACGTTAATTAATGTACATGTTTGATTGCACTCTCTAATGAAATGATCCCAATAAATATATCTAACTAAATCTAAACTCACTCAGTTGGGGAGCAATTTTTGAAAAACATTCTAGCGATGATTTGTCCTTACCATCGCAGGAAATGATTGTAATTCCTCTTGCGTGAAAAATGACAGCATGCTAGTTGGCGGGTGCATCGATTTTAGTTGGCCCGGATGCCTGATCCTTTATTTACTTCATACTTTGGCAGTTTCTGTTTTGAATGTTACAAATTTGTCCATTACCTTTAAATCAGTTTCAGTAAAACGGTCTTTCACCAGTTCAGCCTCCAATTACATTATTAGACTTGCTACATATATGTACATGTATTGGAATCCCTGAAACACAATTGTCACAGTCTTCGGTTATGATCAAGGCTGATGAGAACAGGTCGATAGTTTTCTAGCTACGGTGGAGACATTGTTATATATTTAGAAATGTTCTTAAGCATCGATGTTTGGGGCCGTATCATAGTGTCCGACGCCTCATAGGGGTCCTACTCCTCATCAGTCCGGAAGTTTTGGACTAATGAGGAATAAATCCGCCTCATAGGTCCGGGACGCCCTTATATTAAAGTCCGACGCCTCATTAGTTTGACAATGGACAAACACTGTTTTCGGACTTATGTGGCGCGTCGGAGCTATATGGAGGCGTCAGACTTATAGGAGATGTTGACCTATGAGGCGGAATAAATAAATATGATGCCTCGTACGTCCGCACATTCTCATACGTCCGACGCCTCATAAGTCCGACGCCTTTGCATAGGTGTCCCACTCCTCATAAGTCCGAAATGTCGTGATTTATGAGGCGTCTGACTTAAGAGTTTACCCCGATTGTTTTTGAGTGTTTATGCACGTATATTGAAACATTATGTATGTACATGTTCTCCTGCAAAGATGTGCGTGCATTGAATCCACTAACACGAGTAGTGCACACGAAAGAGGAATGCCCTTTAATGCGTTAAAAGTTAATCAGAACTCGCCATTGCGCCCGCATGCCTGTATTCAGCTTCCTTAATAGGTTAAAATTTACAAAAGTATCATACATGTAGTAATTTTTTTCCAGCGAATCTGGTAACATAATTGCATTTCAAAAGTGCTGAATGGGGGGCTCGTGACCATACTTTCAGTGGAGGCGCTGTTAAAATCCGGGACGATTATTATAACTATTACAGAATAAATGTAAAAAAAACCATATTACTATTACAGAATAAATGTAAAAACCACATAGGCCTAATTCAAACTGGCCTGTCCGTATTTTGTGCACAGGCGGACCTTATTACCAGGATAATTTTTGGGGGTGTCGGAGCAGGGGTGGGTCGGATTATTTAAAAAAAAAAAATGATTCAATAAAAATAACAAAAAATAGTTCTCTAAAAGAACCCAATTGACAGAGCTTGGGAAGGGGGTTTCCATGCCTGAGACGTGGAAAAGATTACTAACTTGGGTAAAGTCGCAAAAGGAGATTGAAATGCAAGCATTTTGCACAAATTGTATCAGCAAACATTCAAATAGGGTGTGAAGTACAATGTACTTAAATTGGTCTGAGGAAATATTAGTAGTAGTTTTTTCTGTAGATTTTCTGTTGCCATAATCAGATGTTTTGCAATACTGAAAACTGACACTGCAGATGTTATAATTATTGTTATGTACCCGCTTCATCAACGTGGGGGGGTTGTTCCTCTGATCCCACCTTTAATTTGTTGACTGCTCCCAGAAATTATACTCGATTTTCTTGGTTACCTTGAACTGGAGTCATCTGATTCGGGTCATCTCTATTAACTACCGGTATGCATGCGACTACGGGCGATGCATTCTTATTTGGAAGTGTAGCTGGGTACCGGCAGGCGGCAGTTTGCACACGCAACAAGCATTAGCTATTATGTGCCCAGTTGACTCATATTCGTAAAGCTCAACCACTCTCGATGTATAAGACAAGCCCTTATTTGACTTCGATACCTGCTTGTACGCGCACTACAGCTAATGTTAGTCTATGGATTAGGCCAAGAGCAATTAAGAGTATAGTTCTGATCGAGTTTTGTGGGTTGTGTAAGCAATGGCTGCCTTGTTATTTAACGACGTTAAAAAAAAAAGGAGGGGCATGGCCACCGTTTGCCCCCCCCCCCAATCCGCCGTAGGGGAAGGCATGGGCGTCGCGAGGGGGGGGGCAAGGGGGGCACTTGGCCCCGGAAAAGAAAAAAAAAAAAAAAAAAGAAAAAAAGGAAAGAAAGAGAGCCGCGAAGACATAGTGGTGTTAATTTAATGGGGGGATGGAGGAGGGTCAAAATGTCCCTGCCCCATCTAAAACTGATAAATCGAGAATGTGTTGAGAAATACAGGCATTTTTTGGCAAATTGTTTTTGCCCCCAGAAAAAATCCTGCAACGCCCATGCATGGGGGTGGGGGGAGGTCAGTGTGACTGTGGGGGCTAACCACTTTGCCAAGATTTGTCATCCGTTATTCTCAAATCCAACAGAAATGTCATATTTCTAATTCATTGGTTTTATTTATTTTGCTTATTTCGTTTTGTGGACTGTGGAATCAATTATTTTAAAATATTTCTGTAGCTGTCAGACGTCGTTTTGTTGGACCTGTGTGACCAACATGCCTGGGCTGCATTTAAATTATGTAATTAATGTCATATACATGTGAAACAAAATTGATTTTTCTATGGACAGATCGGACACGCCGGGAAGGAGGGGTCTTGGAGGAAAAGGGGGGTCATATTCTGGCCCCCAGAACAAAAATCAATAAATTATCCCAGTACGTATATAGCTCATATATTTATTTCAGCAAAACACACTGCACAAAAAAATTGTACTTTACTTTCCCTTAAATGGTGTTCTGTAACATTTCCACCCATTTCATGTGGATATCACTACACAAAATGCAAAGTGACTATAACATTACTGCACATAGTTATTGCCTCCATTTAAAAAATCATAAATAACTTAAGGAATCGTCACCAGCAATGTCTGTGAAGTACATGTAGGATTTAATTCATTTTGTTTGCTTTCTAATACAATTGTGTAGCGATGTTACATAATCGGTGTATGAACGCGTATTTAACTGTATTGTATTGACACTGTGGATCGAAAATCTGTGTTGTTGAGTGCACAATGGGCACCGCGATAAGTGGGTTACCTTGAACTGGGGTCATCTCTATTAACTATGCACGCGGACTACGGGCGATGCTTATTCCTTATTTGGAAGTGTAGCTGGTACCGGCAGGCGGCAGTTTGCACACGGAACAAGCATTAGCTATTGCCCAGTTGACTCTAAATATTCGTAAAGCTCAACCACCTGATGTATTAGATAATCCCTTATTTGGACTTCGATACCTGCTTGTACACGCGCGCTGCAGCTAATGTTAGTCTATGGATTAGGCCTAGAGCAATTAAGAGTATAGTTCTAATCGAGTTTGTGGGTTGTGTAAGCAATGGCTGCCTTGTTTTTTTTTCTTGACGTTACTAAAAAAAAGGAGGGCATGGCCACTGTTTGCCTCCAATCCGCCGTAGGGGAAGGCATGGCGTCAGTGAGGGGGGCAGGCACTTGCCTCCCGAAAAGCAAAAAAAAAAAAATGAGAAAAAAGAAAGAAAGGGAGGCGCGAAGACATAGTGGTGTTAATTTAATGGGGTGTGGAGGGCAAAATGAACCCTGCCCCCCTCTAAAACTGATAAATCGAGAATGTGTTGAGAAATACAGGCATTTTTTTTGGCAAAATTGTTTTTGCCTCAGAAAAAAATCCTGGCAACGCCCATGCATGGGGGTGGTGGGGGAGGTCAGTGTGTGATCAGGTGGGGGCTAACACTTTGCCAAGATTTATCATCCGTTATTTTCAAAATCCAACAGAAATGTCATATTTCTAATTCATTGGTTTTATTTATTTTGCTTATTTCGTTTTGTGGACTGTGTGGAATCAATTATTTAAAATATTTCTGTAGCTGTCAGACGTCGTTTTGTTGGACCTGTGTGACCAACATGCCCAAGGCTGTATTTAAATTATGTAATTAATGTCATATACATGTGGAAACAAAATTGATTTTTCTATGGACAGATCGGGATGAGGGTCTTTGGAGGAAAGGGGGGGGTCATATTCTGGCCCCCAGAACAAAAAATCAAATTATCCTAGTGCGTATGTGTGTAAAGGTTATCGCGTAGCTGACATTGTCAGTTCCGCTTCTGCTGCTTCGACTATTTTCCTCCAGTCAGCTCCGTCCATTCCTCCTTGACAGAAGTCTTAGGTAGTCCAACCCAGCTGGGTGCCAGTGTAGACGCTTGCCTACTGTCTTGAGGTCTCGGGTCGAGCACCACTGGTAGAGTGACATGAGGGCGTCTCGCCAGATGTCTACCCCCAGGTTCCGATCGGAAGCACTCATCTACGAATAGTTGAGCGGGTTATCCGCGAGCCGCAAGACATGTGTCCGAAGAGTCGCCAGCGTGCTTTTGAGGACCTTGATGTGGACCGTCCACTTTTGCAAAATGAAGGGCAGAGTGCCTTGTTGGAGATCTTATGTGGCCATGGAATACCAATGAGCCGTCGTAACTGGCTTCGGTGGAATGAGTCAAGTTGGTCGGTATGTTTTTGGTGAGGTTCCAGGTCCCCTATGTTGTACAGTAACACGGGGAGCACAAATGCGTTAGAGAGGCGGATACGAAGACTCCTTCCACACGTGGTGACGCCGCAACCAGCGTCTTCATCTGGTGGAAAGCTGCCAGTAGCCAATCAGCTTACGACGGGCGACGTCCTCGCTGTCTCCCAACAGAGAGCCAAGCTTCTTCGTCATGCGCCATCCTCTTCGCGGCAATCTAGACGCTTCACCGATGTGTGCTCAGTTTGGTCGGATTCACTATAAGAAACCATTCGAGCAGACTCCTGGTGCACCCTGTTCCACCTGTCGATGAGTTCTCTTGAGTCGCTTACGAAATCTACATCATCTGCATATGCCACATCCAGAGGAAGACCACCGTCCCGGTTGCTTTGTGTTTGCAGCTTTTGATGAAGGTATATATTTCTATATATTTATTTCAGCAAAACACAATGCACTACACAAAAAATTCGTACTTTACTTTCCCTTAAATGGTGTTCTCGTAACATTTCCACCATTTGCGTGGATATCACTACACAAAATGCAAAGTGACTATAACATTACTGCACATAGTTATTGCTCCATTTAAAAAAAAAAATCATAACAACTTAAGGAATCGTCACCAGCAATGTTTGTGAAGTACATGTAGGATTTAATTCATTTGTTTGCTTTCAATTAATTGTGTAGCGATGTTACATCATCGGTGTATGAACGCGTATTTAACTGTATTGTATTGACACTGTGGATCGAAAATCTGTGTTGTTATGCACAATGGGCACTGCGATAAGGGTTACCCCTGAACTGGGGTCATCTCTATTAACTATGCACACGGACTACGGGCGATGTCTATTCCCTGTATTTGGAAGTGTAGCTGGGTACCGGCAGGCGGCAAGTTTGCACACGGAACAAGCATTAGCTATTGCCCAGTTGACTCTAAATATTCGTCAAAGCTCATGCAACCACCTGATCAGTATTAGATAATCCCTTTATTTGGACTTCGATACCTGCTTGTACACGCGCTGGCAAACTAATGTTAGTCTATGGATTAGGCCTAGGAGCAATAAAAGACCAGAATAAGCTTTGCTCGCTTACCTAGTTTTCATGGTACGTGCTGTCTACATCGTGCCATCCGCAGGTACAGTTTTAAGAAGTTAAAAATTGAGCAGATATACAACATGCAGGCGGTATTGTTCGTTTTGTTTCTTGTTTTTATTGCACGAGCGTCCAGTGATACGGACCAATTCAGATGAGTTACAACGAGCCATGGTCGCATCATCGGTACGAGTGCTCGAGTTCACCCCACGGACCCTGAGCTTCATACGTAGCGTAGACGCCTACCTGGTGTACCGTACGCTGAAGCTCCCGTGGGTGCACTACAGCTTCAAACCTCTGCCGTAGCCAAGTCATGGAGCGGGACCCAAGGTTGCAAGCTACCAAGCTGGCAATCGCTGCCCACAGCCGGTATTCCAATGGGTTAGTTTCATTATGTCAGGTCCGCTTCGACGAAGATTGCCTCGTTTTGGATGTGTTCGTTCCTCAGCCAGTTGTAAGTATTATTTCCTTTTACAACAGCTGGCGTAGCCAGCGGAGAGGGTAATAATTGGCTACCAGTCCCACTAACTGGGGCGCCAGAACTCTTTGACATTTGATGGGATGTTGGTCTGCTCGCTAGCGTCCCAATAACGGAAATATTGTCAAAGTGACAATTTCAAAAGTTTACCATAAAAATCCACGCAAATACTTGACACAAAAATAATTTTCGAAAGCAGCCCACTGGCATTTCCACATATCAAAGACGAAGTAATGGGGCTTCAATGATACTCACACATTGTTGGGGGTTGAAAAATCCGTGAAATTCAACCACTATTGAACAGACATCATACAGCGATCATTCTTGATTTTTGTGGTGAATTTTGAAATTGTCACTTTGACAATATTTGCCAGGACGCTAGTGCGACAGACCAACATCCCAAATGTCAAAAAAGGAGTTCTAGCGTCTCCAGTTAGTGCAGGGACTATAATTACAACTACCCTGTATAACAAACTCATCGCTCCCTGTATACGAACCAACGACATGAAATGGCGGTCTTATCTTCTTCCATTCATCCATTAACGCTAAGATCTTAGTTGAACACGCTCCAAAGACTTTGGTCTATTTTTAAAAGTTAATTTTAGCAACCTCGAAATACATGAATATGCCTCCCCATTACCCTCCCCACACTGTGAAAAATACTGCTCTAAGGCTCAGCTAGTCTGAATATTACCCGTTATCCGCGGAGCCAATTCAGTCTCTTATATAACGTCTAATATATCAGCATGCAGATAATGCGATCTCGTGCTCGGCCAATCGGGAGTCGACTTTACTAAATCGTGACGTCATTTCATTCCCGCAAATCGGGACTTATGGCTTGATTTGCAAATATACAACAACAGCCGGGCGGCGAATCTTGTTCCCAAACGACATCT
>JASAOE010000907.1:0-11163 GCA_029964075.1 Patiria pectinifera | reverse complement strand
TTTCATTCAATTGATAGGTGGGTTCCAGTCCCCTTAGAGTCATTTTGTGAAGATCTTCCACAGCAGCAGAGGATTGTAATACCATAACTTAAAGTCCGAAGTCCTCCGCGATACGGAAAAACGGACAGAATTTCACGGAAACTAAGGACAACACGGAATTCTATACTACCGGTAACTGCCACAAAGATACATGAAAACTTGAATAGGAACCTACATGTAGTAAACAGTTTCCGTAGTGTCGTCTTCAATTCTTTCTTACCAAATATGCACATCGTAGTGGTACTGAAGCGATCGCATGGCCAAACACACGCACGGGTATGTACAACGTGCTGCGACATCAGGATCACTGGTAACACGACAGTACTGCACGGATTCGTATTTGGGAACCAGCTGAGTTCGTGTCACATCGCCCGCATTATATCACAACTGCTAAACGACCTACTCGGCTCTCACCGCGTGCACAGTGGTCCCGGATTGGTGCACAGGCAAGCCGTCCGTCATGAATTATGCATCACAGAACGACATTGCATTGTATGCCATGGATAATACGTGTATGTAGTTATGCACTATTTTCTGTATGCCCCTCGGCCAGCAGGCTACATTATGCGTGCGTACTGCCTGTGGTGCAACTGAAGCGAAACTTCAAGTGTTGTGTGCGATCATGGTGGTTTTTTTTTTTAACTCATATCACACAATGTTTTGCAGATTTTCACCAAAAACAAAACCAAAAGTCAACACAAACACATTTTTGGTCTCACCAATTCCTGTAGATCATCATTCCCTCCAATGTAGTGGGAATTGAAGAAAATCTGCGGCACAGTTCGCTTTCCGGTGCGTTCTACTAGACTCTTGCGCACCGATATGTCGTACTTGTCGACGCTGACGTCATCGTATTGAAGATTCAGCTCACTGAGTGTGTACTTGGCCTTCATGCAATGCGGACAACCGACAATGGAGAACACTAAGATCTGACCCTTCATGCTTTCTGTAGGGGTTAAAGGTCAAATGAGAAAAGACACAATTAACTCATGAATATATGCATGGCATCAATCGCTTCTCAAAAGTGGGGGAGGGGGGGGGGGGACATACATGTACCTTGATCAGCAGTAATCATGCGAGCGCGAAGCCCTAACAACGTGGGGTCATTTTTGGATTCTTTGCTTTGTGGCGCGATCTGAGGCAATTTCTGACCACTTTAACCACATTTTTGAGCAAAAGATCATCTTTGAAACATAATTTTCGAGTTTGGAGTCTTTGAATCAGGTATTTGAAGCTACAGAATCATTGTGTAGGCTACAATTTTTATTGGGGGACAAAAAATGGTGGGGGACAAACGACATATGATATCCCTCCCAATTTAAAAAGTGGTGTCCCTCTCCCCCCTTTGTTTTCTTGTGCCTGCGTGGACATCTTCTAGAATATTACTTTGACGTCATAAAATTGTTTCTGGTTTATTGTGGCAAGAACACGCCCCTGTTTGGCAAAATCTAAATCTTAAAATAATAATTTAAAATAAATGATGTATCATGCACCTGTGGGTAAATGCAGGGTATCAGCCCCAACATTCCTAAAAATATTTCTTTTTCAACAAGACCATCTGGGCAATAGTTTATCAGACCCTAAACTGAACACACCTACTTATTTCAAATGGCCTAAATTTAGAGCTAAAAGTTGCCCCATCAATCACAAGCGGAAACAGTTGCCATGGTGAACCATCTCTTATTTCTCATCCATGTTTACGCATCCATTGGAACTGGCCAGCAATGTAAACATGGCATTGGTTGTATAGGTTGCCATTGGCATGGCAACGAGTGACTGTGTCAATAATTAAAGCTTGCCATGACCACTTTCCCAATGACAGTGGTACAAAAAATTTCATGTCAAAATTTACTACCATCGGCATGGCAATGAGCAACTGTGTCAATGCTACGACCACTTTCCCCAAAGACAGCAGTACTACAAATTTCATGTGAAAATTTACTAGAAAACAGGGTTAGTAGCTGAACAATCGACTTAACCAGTTAAGTATTTTTCCGTGACACAGAACTTAATAATAGGACGAAGCCATAATGGAGGGTTGTTTTTAAGTGGTGGAATATTCTGTGCAACTAGTCCAAAACCGAATCCATCCAGATGTTTCATTTCATTGATGGCACACCTTTTTTTCAAATTAGTTCTTGCTTGAACTATCAAGTAATGTTTGCTTTTTGCCTTCAATAACAAAATTATATTTGCCTAGCTTGGGAAACCCCAGATTTATGTTCATTGGAAAAAGAACCAATTTAAGGTACAATGGCAGACGTCACACTTTTTTCCCTACCTGCGCCGATTATGGCGACTCGAGGATATCCACTAGGCTCTTTCTAGATCTCAACAGAATCTACTTTCAGGTACATGACTTACTTAGCCCAGGTTGGACGACGTCTTCATTGCATTAGGCCAACAAAAAGAATAGTTCTGCTTCTGATTAATACATGGCATTTGAAAATAGGGTAGGTAGGTAGAGACTTTTTTTTTTGCCAATATTTTGTGTGCACGATCATATGGAGGCGTCTGCGTGTAGTCAAGGGTTATAAACATAACACTAAGGATCATCCTAGCTAGTCAAGGGTAAAAGGTAGAAATTGAGGGTTTTAGTTTTTTCCCCCTCATTTTGCCCATTTACTTAGGGTAGGGGCTGTCAGAATAGGGTAGGTAGGGATACCGGAAGCAGAACTATTTTTTGGCCTTATGACTGTAACTTACTGTAACCCTAACCTTCCTCAATCCTCCAAAATCCTCATTGTGGTTTTGGAGGATTTTGGAGGATTGAGGCTGAATGGTATTTTTTCTGAAAGGATTTTGGAGGATTGAGGCTGAATGGTATTTTGAGGCAGGACTGTCTGACGATTTTGAAGGATTGAGGGGCTGGGTACCCTTCATTTGAACATTTTTGGATCAGGAAGATTTTGAAGGATTGAGGATGAATGCATTTTGAGGCAGGACTGTCTGAAAATTTTCTGAAAATTTTGAAAAATAAAAAATATTTGGAGGATTTTGGAGGATTGCGGATGGTTCCCAGCAAAAAGGGCTAGGGGGTTAGGGTTAATAACAGTCTTCAGCATGTTATGGCAGTCCACCAGGCATGCCTGGGCTCTTAACGAAATACAATTTGGCAATCGTACCTACCGGTATCGTAAAGTATCGAGTATCATGCAACAATAGTCCGAGCATGGTCATGATGGAGGTATTCCTAGCATGACAATTGATAGGGACTCTACGAATCGCCTTTTAGTTTTAACAATAACATGTTTATTATTATTATTATTATTATTAGGGGCCCTATATTCATAGACTATTTAGTATTGTTGATGTACCCTAACGTGGCGCGGCCCCCAACGTGGCGCACTTTGATTTTTCGCCTGTAGCGCCTAGCTAGAGCAAAAGTTTTAACTGAAATTTCACAGAAAGGGAAATTTCATCAAGTTCTTAACACTCCCGTTCATAAATCGCGAGTTTATCTACCCGTTACAAAGTTAGATGAAAAATGTATTTTGGCGTGACTTTCCGATTTTATTTTGAAGTGCAAAGTGAACCCTTTGAAAATTCCCCCCCAAAAATAAGAAAAAAACATTCTGACAAACTTCTGGTTGGGCATGTTGCGTATGTAAGTAGAGATAATAATGGTTTATCAGAATCTATTAACTTTACAGGAATTCTTAAATGTCAATTTGGAATTTTCCGAGATTTATTCAAGTGCGCCACGTTAGGGAACACTCCGCCAATTTGTGCCCAATTTCCGGACGCCACCATTTTTGAATTTCGGATTAAATTTCATGAAACCGAAATTGCTCACAGAGGTTAAATAGCGAGCATTAATAATAATAAGGTCAAAGTACCAGTATTTCACTGCATGAATTTGAGGTTTGTCACCAAAGCGGTTTGGCAACACTACACCAGGAAAGTCGAGTAAACGTCGAAGTGCGCCACGTATTAGGGAACACCACCATATCATTTGAACATTGTCACGGTCACGTCGGGTGAAAAAAGGCGATTTGTAGAGTCCTACTTACTCAGACTACATGCAACTAGGCCTACTGTGCATGCTCATTCTGTTCAGTCGTGACCACTGACTACATAATTGTTGGCCCATACCCCCCTTCCCCACCACCAGAAGGCCCCCAAGCATGACAAGCACAGAGGCAACACGCACAGCGCAGGTTATGGCATGCACATCCACGCTATGGTCACGCACGCATCATCTGCTCATGACATAACTTGAAGTTGAAATTACTTTCCAAGGAAATTTACCTACCTTCAGAGAAACATACGGAATCAGATCGTGGCAGGACAATTACCTGTTGTTGTTCACAGTTTCTCCTAGTCCTACCCACCTAAAATGATGTTTTTCCCCAAAAATGTATCATAGGCCTATCTGACGATCAAACCACAACACGATCCAAAGCGTTTACGTACGGTCGGTGCCGCGCTGTGTGGTGGTGTGATATGATGTGGATCATGTGAACGTTGCCTGATCCTGATAGTTATTGTACAAACATAGAACAGCCGTAGATATTGATACGCATCCATGCGCTAGCTAGCTAGCTCCGCTCCCGGTCCGCCCGGTAATTAATTTTACAGGGCTGGCCAATTAAATCACCATGAAAACATCACACTGGTGAACAAAAATCGTGTAGCTCTCCTACTGTTTGAACAGTCGCAGACAGTCAAACATTCCATCCACTTAGCTAGCTAGCTGTCGTCAATATCACCTACAGTCAAAGCATATAATTGGCTAAATCCAACCCTTTTGCTCTGGCAGGAGCTTTGATTGGTGTGTCCCGTCCCGAAAATTGACTTAAAGTATGGTGTTCCATATGTGCCATCGGCATCGTATTTTTCGGCGTCACATTTTAAGTTTAGCGGTTTTATGCAAGACTTTCATGCAAGAATTCTTGCAAGGCCTGATATGAGCTTATTGTGCACTCGCATTTGTTTTTGTTTTTTGTAGACTAGATGCCTTGAACAATTAACTTTTTATCTCGCTGAGGGCCGTGTCAAAACTGTGCATTAATTGTAATGTATAGAGTATCAAAATATTTTGGAATGTGATCAAGAGAGAGAGGGGAATTTGAAACACAATGACGTCAGTTTTAAAGAGCTCTAAATACAGTCAAAAGTTACCATTATTGAAAATTACACTGCAAATAAAAATGTCAGACAAAGAGGTAATTATTATATATTACACTTTGTGTATTTATACAATATACACCTAGCAATAGTTAATTATCATTATTGACATACATTTGAAGAACAAATAACATCGTTCTGTTTATTTGTTGGAACAGATTTTTTTAAAGAAATAGTCTAGGACGTATTGATAATTTCCTATTGCCTACTAGGGGAATCGCAGAATCGATTTTCATAATTTAAAAAAAATGTTGTAAAATTTACAAGGATGGGCTCGGGCATTTTTGCAGGAAATTTGGGCGTACATAGAAAGATGCAAATGAGTATGGTGCCAATCTCTATGCCAAGAAACCCTCTATTATAGGACAAGTGACATCCCTGATAAAGATACAATCCCAACATCTTGAGAAAAAAAAGTCTTATGAAAAACGAAATATACATTTGTGACCTGTTAATACGACACGAGCATAAATTTGGAAATCGCTATTTTGCATCGAGTGGGGCAAAGCCAAAATTTGAAGAGTTGGTCGATTTTTTGTTTTCAGGGGAACGTCAATATTTAAGTTCTGTTCTATACCTTTTCCTTTTTTGTTCTATCAAACATCTTTTAAAACATATTTTAATCCTACTGAATTAGTGACCGCTCAATCATTGTAATAAAACAGTGGGATTTTTAAAGGGTCCATAAAGTGAATCTTTCTTTAAGGAACATATTTTGTGCAACTTTTTACTCCTCTTAAATGTATGAAAACAATTTGACATACTTTTTTGGTAAATTTTATTAAAAAGTGCACTTTTTTAACAATTAAAATTGTCCATGGTTTGCTGGACAACTGAGGGTGCTCTTGATGTGATGTCATTTCAGGAAGAAACTGTTCAGTTGAGGAGTTTTGAACCCAAAATGTTCACATTGAAAACATTTGTAAGAAATGTTCGCTCACTGGCTTCCTGCAATGTACTGACACAACAACGAATCACCAAAGAAAATATAATTTACGAAATCTAAATATCCAAAATTCTAGCAACTACTGGTGCTGAAATAGCGGTATTGAGGTTTCTGCCTGAAATGACATCATGGACATGCTCATGAACTTGGACATTTACATTAAAAACAAAAAGGCACCAAAATACCCTTGAAAATCGCAAAACGAAAATTGATTTGGTTAAATGTGGCACCAATTGGCATTCTCAAGGTTGCATTAATTAAAAAAGAATTACATTGCATGGCCTCTTTAGATGCCATTTTTTTCTCAGAAATTAGTATTAATACTTCCATTTAGTTGGCGGTCTATTATTATTTTCATTACTGAACTCAGTACCCAAAATGTTATATAATATACCATTAGAAAATTCTTGTCCTGCAGAATCCAGAACTAAAAACATCGCAATTCTTCTAAAACTCGGGTCTAACTTTATTTTGATCATAATTTGTTGTTCGAGAAATGACAAACAACATACAATAAACATTCATATATAAATACACACAGTACATATATACATGCAGTACAACACTTTGTGTATAAGGCCTAGTTAAAAAAAACCAACAGTTGATCATCCTTTCCCGCATCTTTTTTGTAGCCGCATCCTTTTATTTAATTTTTTTCTCACCTCAAAAAGCTAATGTTTTTTCTTGTATCTCGCTTTAATAAAATACATAAAACATGTTTAACATGAATATTTTGACTGTACTTATTATATTAGGAAAGCTAATTAAAAGCTGGCAGTCATTTTGAACCGAAGTCGGCGGCCATTTTTAATTTAAATACTTGGCAGCCATCTTGAAACAAAAATATGAAAATTGAAAAGGCCCTCATCCTCCTCTTTTTGAAAAAAAACCAAGGACGATCAACTGTGTTTTTTTTATATTGGCCTAAGCTCTAATTTAAAGGGAATATACAACATTTGCAAATATCGAAAAACAAAACTACAATTTTTTACCAAAATACCGTACTAGGATGTTGGTAAATGACAGTCTAAAACATCCTGTAAGATTATGGCACCATGTGTGAAGCCATTTTTAAGAAAAGTGATATTTTGTATAAATTTCCAACGGTGGTCGGCCGACCACCATTTTTCAACTACTGCTCCAAATTACCTTTTTTGTTAAGTCCAAATTTTGTTTGCATAGGCAAAATGCTCATGAACAGGTGCAGGCCAGTTACAGTGGTTCCATTACCTTACAATTTTCCGGCATCTATAAATTGATCCATTTCATCTTTAGTGGAGTCAGGGAACCAGAGAACATTTTTGTTTTTCTTGGTTTTTCCAGCATTTTTGAGCACAAAACGGCAAGCATGTCAGTGTAACAATACTTGATCTGTTATACTAACCCCTCAAAATAGTTCATTTCTGAAAATTACAGCAAATGCCAATGATGTACATTCCCTTTAAACTGACTTCTTTATAAATAATGTAAAATGAAGGAATTTGTATGGACATAACTCAAAAGTTTACACACACACAAAAGTTGCACAATCACAATTTTAAATATAAATTTACATACAGTATAATTTCAATCATTTGAATAAAAAGCTATGAAAGTGATGGTATCATCTGAAATTAATTTTTGAATGCAACACAATTGTTGACGAATAAATTTACAGTTCAAATTCAGTTCATCAGGTCTTTTTTTTCTGGCGACGTCAATGCTCTACAGTTTGCCAACTGATGATTGCAATGTCAGTTATCATTTCATCACCAAAAAAAACAAAAAAACCACCCCCAAAACCACATTCTGACAAGCCTTTATTAACCACCATTCAACTATTAAAAACACCAGAAAGTCTACGGATGTACTCCCAAAACCTTGAGAAAATACCTGTCTTTTAAATACCCATGTGACGTTGTTGACAAAATCCAGTTTCCTATCATTTCCCATTTGCCTGAGCAAGAACAGATGTGCTTCGTCTCAACATCTCAAAATTTACTGTGCTGCTTCATTTGTCTGTACAGGTGGAGTGCCGTTGTCACATGAAAATTGGACTCCTATGAAAATCGGACCCCTATTTCCCTCTTATTGGTTGATCCCTCGCACGTGACAGGTCACTCTCCCGAAACGATCCTAAAAATAGCATAGTATCGTACTCATGCGTGCGCAGTACTACCAATGAGTCCACATTTCATGGAGTCGCATATTCACGCTACACCGTCACTGCCGTGGCCTAGAGCATTGAATTCATGGTCTGCGGGTAATTCTGCAGGTTGTGGGTTCGAGTCCAGCCTGGGGTTATGGTTAGGGCTGTGTATCGGAACCGGGTACCCGAGTACCCGACCGTTAATGTCAGGAACTGGATCTAGATTATGGGATCGGGTACCCGTAACCAGCTTTACAAATTACTTAGTTACTTCACAGACAATGAAAAAGAAAGATTTTGAAGTCATTTGTGGGGAATTTTGAAATAAAAACCAGGCCACATGGGAAAACCAAACAAATTTCACATTTATGGTGCTTGCGAAAGCTGCATCATAAAAGCTGCGCCGATGCGGTAGTATTATCGTGCAGACCTTTGTAAACAATCTCAACAGCAACTTCTGAGGTTTGCATTTTGGCATGTTTGGCGTTAGTTTCTTTAACGGGTACCCAGGTACCCATGTTTTTTTTCAATCGGGTACCCGGTTCCTGTACTACCCGTAAATGCACACCCCTAGTTATGGTGCGTGTGGCCTGTGGGCAAGGCATTTTGTCACTCATTGCTTCTCCCCACCCACGAGTAAATGAGTACCTGTGAGGACAGAGATTGTACATTGTGGCAGCATGGAGCTGCATACTCCCCAGGGAGCTGAGACTGTCTTTGGAATGTTTCATTGGCCAAATGAGCAAGGGTAACAATGAATCTTGTACAGCGCATTGGGACCTTGTGTGAAATATACTGTATAAGGCCCCCCAAAAAAGTCTCCGGTTTCTGGTATGCGCGCGCGTCGCCGTAGCCATGCGCGTCGGCAAAATGAAAAGTTTTTTTTCAATGAAAGATGATGTCTCAAACCGCTAAACTCACTGGTTTGACTGGAATCCTGCTGCTGCACAATTTTAACTTGTTTTTAGATTGGGTTATGGTCAAGAATAAGCTTTATGTGGCCTCTCTGGACTCCCATATATTTGCACTAAGTTTAGTCGGGCACCATTTGCAGTCATCAGCCAACATTTGAAGCAAAAAAATCAGGTAAAAAAAAAAGAAAAAAAGCTGCGTCGCCGCACCACTTTTTGGGCAAGCTCCATACCAGAAACCGGAGACTATTTTGGGGGGCCTAAACCTGGTTTTATTACTTTGGGACGCTTCCTCCAACATTACCAACATCCTCCACGTACTGTGCAGGACACCTATGAGCCTGAACAGCAGATGGTGCTTTTTTACCACTTTTGAGAGCTCGGTGGACGGGAAAACACTGTGTGGCATACTGACTCGCACGCATATGGCGTGAAGTACGCACAACTCATTTTAATCTGAATGTGCACAAAGCATAGCATCTTCGCTTGAGTGTCAGGCACTGTTGGCAAAGTATGCCAGTGGTCTCCCCCAACTCTCCCGTAATCGTTGAGGAGACCATAGTAAAATCCTCCAAAACTGTGTCTGAGCACGGATCCTCTACACAAGGATAAACGACTCATCTGAGCTTGTGTACAAAATGTACGGAACGGATTGTCTACATGCATGATATGCCGCATCCGGGCATAGAACAACGCATAGAACATGAAGAACAATGCGCGCCGCCATGATCGCCGACAGCTGGCGTCCTGATAGAAATTTGAGCACAGAAAGACTACAGTTGCGTGCTAAGTCTCGCGCACGTGCACGCACGTGCATGCGAGGCGCAAGTGCCGTATCACGCCTCTAACCAGAAATTTGGGGAAGTTGTTTATCCTTGTGTAGAGGATCCGTGGTCTGAGAGGATTAGGTTAATAGACGCAGAGTTCTGGGAATTTCATCTCGTAGGTTGGGATGGATTGGAACTGTAGCGGTGTTGAGGGATCAGGCCTGGTGGGGCTTCCTGCTGGTGTCTGAGGGCTTCTGCACACACACAAAAACACAAAAATATTTTGGAAAAAAAGTCAGTAAATATTATACAAATATAACATGATTTGAGGATAGTTGATATTAGCTCACCAAGGTATTGGAAGCTGACAGAGTAGCTCCGAGGCTGAGGGAACTAGTTTGTTAACTTCCAGTACCAAAAAAATATCGACTATCCACCTGAAATAAACCTTGTTACATTTATTTTACTATACCTCATAGATATTGACGGAAACTTTGAGTTACGCAGCAGTTATTTCGGCAATATGTTGCTGGGTGTGTGCCGCCATCTTTTCATGTAGCTAGGGCAATGTTCGGACTATCACCATGCGATACTTTCCCAAATGCTTATTAAAGTGCATGCGTAGTAGATTATCACACGTGTAACCCATACAATAGTCGACTGCGCAGGCGAATTGACCCTTTGTGTGAATCCTCGCATGTGCAATTGGTAAATGGTTGATGGTGAATGGACCAATAAGAGTTTGGCTATCGCTCATGAATATGTATGAGGTATAATTAAAACAAATAATAATGTGTATTTACCACTGGATCCCAAACATGGGTCATAAGGATATTGTCCACTTTTTCATTTACCATAATCATTTTAGAAAATATACTCCATTCTTTAGAATGATACACCACAAACTTTCAAAGTAATTGCAGATGTTACGTATGTGAAACTGTTGACTGTTTATGTAATTTCGTTTTTCAAGATGAACTTGTGGGCCTGCAACTCAAAATAGCTCTGGCAACTTGTGACACATTTTACAAATACGGGATCATATTTATAAAGTGTACATACATGTATTCTTAAGATTCAAATTAACTTGAATTGACTTACTTTGTTACCGTGTCAAGAATATCATTCAACTTCTGCTGCCATTTTTCATTCTGTAACAAAAAAAGAACAACTTAACATGTACTCAAAACAATTTTTAAATATACCTCCCTCCTCTACATCCCCATGGCCTCACAAAACCAT
>JASAOE010000906.1:0-25000 GCA_029964075.1 Patiria pectinifera | reverse complement strand
CGAAATCGAAGGCACATCCGCAATCCTGTTTTCCTTTTAATTTATCATCAACCTTTTTCGCTAAATGTGCAGCTGATTTCCCTTGCAGTGTTGTTTAACGTATGCCTGGTCAAGCATTGGAAATCATTTATGTGTTAAAGTAGCAGTTGAGGAATGGTTGATTGAATGATTGAATTTTTGAATATTCAAAAAGTCCCCGCGCAGATCCCATGTAACATGACACGTGATGTGTCCCTTTACCGTCTCAATAATATGGCTACAAGATTATTTTGAGTGATTTCACATTGGTCATATCATATATCATTTTCACACTTCATTTGCCTACATTTCACATAGGCCTTTGTGTATATAAGAACAAACACATTAATGATCAATAAGGCATACATTGATTAATTAATGAATAATTAATTAATGAATCAAAGTTGTATCATGATTTGTATAGGCCTGTATAATTTATTTAAACTGAATGCAGCAAATGCGAATTTAAATTGTAACAAATGAAAAAGAATGTTCAGTTCAGCCTGTGTCACAATAAACAATCGATTTTCTGCGAATTGGATTGCACATTCGTAATAATCGGCAACGTATCCGTCAATCCGAAAACCTAATCACGTATTTGAAATCCCTTAAATGAAACGTTATGCACATTCATTCATTTGATTGATGCAAAATGAAATCGAATGCTAGTTATTGCGAAAATGAAACCAGGATGTACGTCGTTCTCAAACTCGGCGCCAAATTGAATTTATGTTTTACAAATTCAAACGCACATTTTCCGAAATTGTCCGGGAAAACCTATAATAAGGCATATGTAGTCAGGCCTCCTGCCTGGAGGTAATTACTTTTCCAGAAACCTGGACATGTGGAATGTGTGGCTAACCCACCCAGGGCTAAAGGACAGATTTTCTCACTCATGCTCACAGTGGTGAACAAAAAAAAATAACATGCACATAAAACAATGAAGATAATATAATTTAAATACTTGGACAACGCATGAACATGAAACCAATTCAAAACTTGTGAAACAGCAATTCCATGTACCGACTAATGGGCTACAAAACATTAATAAAACTTTCAAAAGAGATAGGAAAAGTAAAGGTGCCAAAAAATATATGGTTGAAATATGATTCAAATATTTCACCGGTTACACTTCAGTAAACTATTTTTGAAAAAAATACAGAGTTTCTTACCATGAGGAATTGAGATCTTGAAGTGGTCGTTTTGAGCTGAGGACTCACTAGTCTAAGAAGCTCTAAACTGGCAACGACACTTCCACATCTGACAGCCTCCCTGTAGGACTTGGTGCATGGAGACTCAAGTGGTACGGGAGCATGAGTTGGCTCTGGCTGTTGAGCGCCTTGGTCAGCTGTGGTGGTGGGCTGACTCCGACGGTCATCCAAGTGAAAATAGTTGCGTGCGATAGAAAGAGCAATGTCAGCCAAAAGCTTTCGACCTCCAATATTCGTCAGACCCTTTTGCATTGCGAGATAAATGTTTTTACGAGCCTCTTCGAAATAGGGTGTTGCTTTAGTCGGTTTACGTTTGTGTGTTTCGGCTGCCATTTCCCTTTCCAGGCCCAACTTCCAGTTTGTTTTTGCAAGGAGATGGGGTATTTTGAAGTGTCCCTCCTTCATTTTGCCCAACATGTCTAGAACCTCTTTGAATTCGAAATTCTGGAATTTTAAGTTGCAAAGTTCGAGCTTCTTGTCTAGGGGTAGGTCTTCAGGTTGGGCGGTGTATTCTTTTTTTAGTTCGTCGTATGCCCGTTTCTTCATTTTTTTTGCCTTTTTCGTCACATGCCATTTGCCTGTGGTCTCGTCCCGTTTCTCAAAAGCTGAAGAGGAAGCTATTTCCATCACTGTGTGCCAGAGGTCTATTCTTGAGTAAGTTTTCGACTCTGTGTTCTTTACCGCGAGAAGAGCTGCAAAGTTGTAATAAAGGTCCAGCTTGTTTTCTGGCACCATATTCTCCGAAACGAAAAGTAGTTTTTCCAATTGTTCAACACATTGTTCTACATCGTCCCCCTCGGATGTCCCTTGGCTTAGCAGTCTAGCCTTTCTCAAAATCGCATAGAAGTGCCCTTTATCCAGTTTCAGACATTCGTTCAATTCATCGAGGGCTAGTTCATATTTCTGTTTGTCTTTGTAGCACAATGCCAGTTGGTGATGAACTTCGGCGCATTTATGTAACGGCTCTGTCAAAGATGTTAATCTTTCTATTGCTGTGTCTTGATTGTGAATTCGTTCATATCGTATTAAATTGAGAAACACCTCTTTCACTTTGGGGGCCATCTCGTATGCTTTTTTTAAGCTACTGTAAGCCTCTTGTTGGTCTTCATCTGTTCGACGACTGTTATTGAGAGCCAGGTTTGATCTGGCAACTTGATACTCATCAGTGCTATCTTTACTCATTTTTTTCCAGTACTCTTTCTCTTTGTCCATAAGCTCTTTCCCCTTTTTGTCCAGTTCTTGATATTTAGCTCTGGGTTTTCTTTTGTATCGCATCTCCCTACCAGCCATAGAGGCAGCTCCATACAGAAACCCGGCATTATCAGGAAACTGCCTCTCTGCTGCCTCAAAAAGCTGTAGGGCGATGCCTTCCCATGCATGTGGTCCAAGACGCATTAGAGCTGTAGCTCGCACTGCACCAATAACGGGGTGGTCGCTTTCTATATCCTGAAGTCCCTCGAGCAACCGGTTTACCTCGGTTCTGTCCCGGCACTTGTCTTTGATCCACATGCGATTCAACGAAGCTACATGTTTGTAACCATCATACAAATTCTTGTTCGATTCATTATGGATGCGGATGTAATCGTCTGCTTTATCAAGGAATTTAAGCGCTTTTTTGACATCCCATTTATTTCGCTTGCCGGACACCTCTAGATATGCTCGAAACAGGATTTTTTCTACGCCCAGCAAGTTTGGAGTTTGCTCGAGGTCGTTGTCTATCGTGCGCACGATCTTCTCATAATCAGTGAGAGAATTTGCTTTCAGATTCCAAGTGAAATGGCAGGGTTGCTTCTTCCAGTCAATAGATCTTTGCCCATTAGCCATGTTGCCTCTGTCTGGATCCCTGTGCAATACAAATATCTTCATATTAACTTTTGTGCTTTAAAAAGGCTTTCGATCAATAACAACACTGAATAGACCCGAATCATAACGACATCCCGCAATGTGAACAAAGTTTACAATTGAGTTAGGTAGGGATGTATAGCGCTGCCAATGCTATAGAAGCGTGTTAATTAGCATGTTAAATTAAAGGGGCACTAGGTCCTGAAATCCCCGAAAATGTTATGTTTTGGATTGTTTACTTAGCCTAATTCAAACATCTGGCTGAAAAAAACAAACCTAATGTCTTACCGTTCCCGAGAAAAGACGAAAAAAAACACTGCTTGTTTACATCGGACATGACGGAGTACGAATACGTTTTTCGTGTCGTTCTCTGTGTACGCTATACACGTTGTGTGTCTCGGGAAAAGTGCGCGGTGACAAATCACAATGCAAAAAAATGTGGTTTCTTCAACGTCCGCAAAAGGCTAACACTTTTACGGGTACGAATGAAATTACCACTAGCATCCAAACAGCTTCAATTTATGGGGTCGCAAAAGTGAACCCCGAAATTCGTTCTCGCATGCATAATACAGGAATAACACAAAATCGCCCAGTTTTGAAAGGATAGTTGTGTGGATGTTTAAATCCTACTTTTAAATGTTATTTCCAATTATCATCATCTCGTTCAAAGCGCGTTTTGTAGCCCAATTGGGCTGTTCCAGGACCTAGTGTCCCTTTAAGTGATTCTTGCCCCAAAGTTGTTGCTATGGCTGCCTGTTTTGGTTTCAACCAAAAAACAAAAAACCGGAATAATTGTAGTCAGTGGCGTAGCAAGGTAATTTGGATGGGGGGGGGGGGGGTTAAAAATTCTTAAAAAGGGCACTTGCACATCCGTGCTGTAATGTAGACACGTTTTTTCTCCGAACACTTGGCCTCCATAAAATCAAATAGTGTGCGTGTGGGGGTGTGTGTGTGGGGGGTGGGGGGTGGGTGGTTGGGTGTGTGTGTGTGGGGGGCGGGGGGTGGGGGTGGTTAGTACCATCTGTCAGTGGGGGCGCTGTTCAAAACGACAATTATGCACACAGAGGGCCAATATATGGTGCTCTTCAGGGCGATACATGTGCGAAATTCTGAAAAAGGCACCCAAAACGGCAGATGCCACAAAAAAGGGCAACACTTTTTTGAAAAGGGCACTTGTTTGGAAAAAAAAGCCACTTCCATAAAAAAGGCACTCTTTACATATTATTGGGGGGGGGGGGTAAGCCCGTTGAAAAAAAGGGCATTTGAATGGAAAAAGGCAGTCTTTACAAAATATTTGGGGTTGGCGTTGGGTTAAATACCCCCTACCCCCCCCCCCGGCTACGCCTATGTTAAGTGTTTTATACTTTACAACATGCTTTTTTAATAAAGTTTGAATTTATGTTTTAATCATTTTTATGAATGTCAGGGCCCTATGGAAGACCACCGAATGGTGAATATAGGCTACCTTGGATAAATATTAGAAATCAATAAACGAGGCTGCCCCACCCCAAATTTCCTCCAAACAAGTCTGTGCAAACCAACAATTTAAAGAAACCGAAGGTTTTGACATGGCACGTCCATGAGCACTGAAATTTACCGATACGCAAGTATCCTGCCAACTGTTTAGATTAACAAAGCATTCAACCTAAGAAATGAATGAATGATTATGGGCGCGAATTTTAAACCTGCAGAAACACTCTTTTTGGGACTCACCAATTAGGCCTAGATGACGATGAAACTACTTTGAATATTTACAGGACTAATTTTGTGGAAAGAGGCCAGGGTTTTGATTTTTGAAGGAAATTATGGGGTAAAAACGACGACAGTGACCATGCAGTGACACACGCACGTATACTTTTTTTTTTACGGTGTAAATCGAGGATTTTCTTTTGTTCCTCTTCACTTTTCCTTTGTTTGTACTTAAGCTTTTTTCGGAACAGCTTTTATCAGTTTTGTACACGTTTTTCAACCGAGGAGTGTGTCCTCGATTTACACCATGAACAAACGCCCACACACTTTAAACAAACATGGCGATAGTGCCCAAGCTGATTTTGTAGACCGCCACTGATTGGTTGATGAACAGTTCCACTTAGAAGCAAATCTCTGCTTTGTCCAGAATAGCAAGGGGCAAGGGGGAGTGGATGTAATAGCGAGAACAGTGGGAACACCAGTCTGGTAGGATATTGATAATTGGACAAAACTTTCACAAAATAACTTTTTTTTCGGTGGGACTAAGTTAAGTATACAGCATAAAAATCAGCAAGTGCCAAAAAAAAAATCAGAGGCACCCATTTTACGGGAGTATAAGATAATAAAAGAGTCGTGCTGTATTCACATTTTTGGGGCCAATAATCAGAGTCGTGTGGGCCAATTTCGACCACAATTGTGGATCGGTTCGCCGTTCGGTATAGTGGCCATTCTGACAAGTGCAGAAACATGTAACCATTTACTGGGGGAGTAGGTTTGCCACGTTAAACAGCAGCTTCGCCACCAGCGCGCATAGTGCACTTGTGTGAGTGTAGGCCTATCAATTCGCACGGTCGCTACTGAAAAATTGGGTTAAAAAGTCGCACTCTCTTCCGAAATACTGTTCAAAGTAAATATAATAATAGGGCCAATATATTAAAGAGACGATTGCCTGAGATGACAGACGTCGTTTTGGAGAGACAATATCTTTTTAAGAATAAAAAAGACTGAGGTGTCGCGAGTCCGAAACTTACAATCATCCATACGCCTATACTCACCCCGCCATGTCGTCGATATCAGAAGGTTTGGGTGGCTTTGAATTTCGTTTCTGATTCTGATTCTTCCTCGGGTTTTTCTTGCCACCTGTCTTTCCCACGGCTCCTTCAGCGGCGCCTCGCTGATCTCTACTCTCTCCGTTATCAATTGTTTTAGCTTTGAAGCTTTCGAAAATGCTTCAGTCTGGAGTAATTATTTCCTCCACTTGAATCGATTCGGAACGCCCAAACTGGCACTGTTCACTTCTGTGATTTCTCACGGCAGCTTATTCTATAACATTGCGTACTCAATGGAACTCCCCTTACGGACCAACAGTATCGATTTAATGTAATTGAACGAATTATATGCATTGACTGGAAAGAATCGATTGTTTGTAATTGAGCGAATTAAATCCAGCTCTTTTCACACAAAATGTAAGCAGTTATCGTATACCTATTATAAGGAATTTAATTTTTACAGTATGAGTAGGAGACTTTTGGAATCATGTTTCTCGAAGTGCACATGGAATATACAATAATAATTTCAGTAAGTTGAGTGCATAGAATCGATACTATGTTCTCTGTACCGATTTTTTTTCTCTTATAGACACTAATGATGTCATACACTAAAAATAAGCTTGGGAACCTTGAATGAGAAATTTTGATAAGTGGTAGTCAGACGGGGTGATTCGAAATATAAATCAGGTAGAGGGGAAATATTTCCTGGACAACTAATTTTCCTGATTCGGGGGTTCGTATTTTGTCGTTCAAATTCTAAATCATGTAATATGTATCTCGAATGATAGACTGTCACTAATACCCACGGTACCCACCACCCAAAACAGGGCGCTGGGAAGGGCTTATTTCTTAGGATGTATGACGTAATTTCTTCCAGCCCTCATTGGATAGAATTTGCTTAAACAATAAAGTTGGCCACGACATGAAAGCTAGTCTATCACAAAATTATGTTAAGGAAACGCAAAGCATTTTTTGGTAGCTCTCTGCCACGATCAATGCAATTACATGTATGCGGTTCCCATGCACCCTTCACATGCTGAAGCGTTGACAAAGGGTTGTATTGAATAGAATGCAAGCTGATTCAATAATTCCCATTCTCAGGGACTGTGTTCAACCAACAGGAATATCCCATAGCGCGCGACCGGTACAATAATGCCTTACGTTTGAATAATATTTGTTTATTTTATCGTGGAATAGAACTGCAAGGCCCATTTAACGCTTGGCGAGTCTATATCAATAAATTGAATTGATGTATTCGTGTGTAACCGGTACCACGGGTCACCTCAACAAAAATAGATTCAATGAGAACTGGATAGAGTAGTTAGTACAAACGAGTGCAAGAATTTGAAGTTTATTTATTTTTTAGGGCTGTTCACTTCGCAGTTTAATGACTTTTTAACTTTGTTATATATGACAGGACATACAAGAATATCCCTACTCAAAGGTTGTGTATTGTGAGTTACAAGACCAGATAGATTAGACCGTGTAATTAAACACAAAAAATAACCAAAATGAGTGAGGAAAGATAATATGTAAATTAACACACAAAGTTACTGAAGCATAATTGTATTAGACAATTACAATTGCATTTTTTTCATTGGTAAGAATGACACTCTGGAGCGAAAACAGGCACACATCTCTCATTTTTTTAAACCCAAAATCGATTCCTGAACTCCTATGGGTTATGGTCGTTTGCCACAACAGATAACTTCATACCATTCGGGATGGGTACTCGCAAGTGTCTTGGACCCATCTTGGCGCACCTTGTCATCTTTTTTACTTTCTCCCAGCTATAATTGGATTTTAATTCTATATAATCGGTGGTGGTGGTGGAGGGGGGGGGGTACTCTGAATCTGCGCCTGCCCTGAGTGCGAGGGGTCGCGTGGGCCCTTAAACCTTTCCGTATCAGGATGACCAAACTGGATGAAATGTGTCCATCACATCGGTGTAATGTTCAATGACTCAGATGTATGCATGTATGTATGCATGTATGCATGTATGCATTGTTTCCACACCTATACTCTTTGTGCATTTTGATTTCAGTATTAGCAACAACAAAACTAATTAGTAAAGATTAAGATACAAATTATGTGAATCTCTCCAAACTGTTTTACTTTCATTATATATCGGAAATTCAATCAGTATTTGACCGATTTGATGCGCTAGTTCACATGTATGCACTTTAATTGACATAAAAGTTTTGCAAACGCAGAATGAACAATACCAATAATAACACGCACCATAATAAACCCAAACAATCACATGTAGGAATTATAACATTTAAACTACAGTGACGTGCATGATAACGTGTCCCGTAAACAAGCATTTAAGAGAAAGAGGAAAAAATAAAATCATGATAATAGACCCTAAACAATTGTTATTCCAGTTAACTTCTATTTTTATTGTGTGTACTTTCTCTATCTTAGTAGTCCATATGAGACCATACTGAACAGGGACCCATGGTTCTAGCCGATAAGAGAGGCGTCAGCTCACTGGCAGAAGTTAAACTGCAAAGAACCAAAAGAAAAGTTGACATTATTGGAGAATTTTGCTGCCTTATATGTTAAGAGTCGGCAGGCAAATTCTTTTCCGTAGGGATGGAGCAATTTCATGAATAAATCAGTAGTTTTCGGTGAGAAATGTTTATGCACGAGAAAAAACCCCAATGACATCAACATCACAGTTGTTTGGTCAACTGTAAGGACTTTAAAGAACGGCTATCTTCGAATTGCCCCAGTAGTCTAGTGGATAGTTAGATGAGCTATGGATCGAAATAACGCTGGTTCGAATCCATGGACTGTTTATTTCCAAATTAATCATTGGGATACTTTGAATTTACAGGGGAAAAAGAGAAGGAGAACCAAAGTGTCTTACAATGGGTCCATTTAAACTTCTGACTTCTTGCACATTTTTGCTATCACCCTCCCATTCAAATCGGTTTCGCGACGCCCCTATTGAGTCCCTTGTCAGAAAAATCAAACATATTCGCCACGCATGTTCCAAAGCACGGGTCCCTCATGTTTTAAAGTTTTATGAGCAAGAAAAGTACGGGTAGAAGGAATGTGAAAATTGAAAGCTTGACGGTATTTCAGAATTGAGAGAAAAAAATAATGTCGCTAGAAGAAGGTAATGTTTTTACAAGTAAGTTGATACATGGGGGACCAAGCTAATCCTTGACTTTTAAAGTTTCATGCTTTAGCAGAAGGGGATCCGCATGTGCATTGAATATTTAAAGTTAATAATACGAAGAGTCCATTTCTATAAGAGGAGAAGCCTGTTCAAATTAGTGCTAGCTCTCCATTCAAGTAGCCCATAGTTAAGATAAGATAAAACCAGTGTATTGTAAAGAGAACCAGTCCAGGAAAAAGTCAATCCTGTTAATCACACCAATATTCCTAGCAATAATTATCAAACACTATCAACATGACCATTCAATGTTAGCCCGCAGTCGACAAACAGTCCAAAAAGAACTTACCACAATAAGTTTTTTATTGATTAAGTCATTAATCTTAACAAAACATAGAAGGTTACTGGCTGAATCGCTGAACAACATGTAATTAGTTTTAGCAATATTAAGGGACAATTATCGAATGCTAGCCATGCAATTAGCAAGAGATTAAGCTCATTGTGAACGGTATGTACGAGATAATTAAGGTATGCGAAAAGAATACATTTGAGTCATCAGTAAACAGTAAAATAAAAGAACACTATCCCCTATTTGAAAGAAACACGGAACACCAAAAACCCATCCCCCAAATTTATTATAATACCTTCTATTCGCAGCCATTCCTACAAGCCTCCATGGAAGCAAAAGCGTTGAAATTGCCCCCGCGACCAAAGTAGATGAATCCTTCGCACGAGTGTGTGTCACGATTATAACCGAACTTTTGTATGTTAGTCGAGCAAAGGCCTGGATCGATTGGGTACAAGCAAGCCGGGACTGAAAATAGCAAAGTGGTTAAAGTGACATAAAATGAGCATAACAAAGGTCAGTGTTTATGGTGTGGCTCGAAGAATGGACATTGAAAATTATTTCTGGGGAAACGTTTTTATCATACTGAAGCCAACCATAATAAAATTTAAGCCATGTTGGTTTATTCCATCTTGTCGAAAAAACCCCACCTTTTTCTGTACGTTTGGCGTCTGCAAAAAGGCCTTCTATTTTGTGGAGCCTGTGGGCCTCTATAGCGCACAAAGATCCGCCGAAATGTACTTTTCAAAATATATAAACTGATAAAGCCAATAATCGTGGGTAGGTTAATCGTTCGATGTAGGCTATCATTCCAAAGTGAATAAGTTTTGTATTGCTATCGAGATCTTGAGCGAAAGTGCGAGTATTGTTTTTCCGAGTAAAGCTCGAATAAAGAACGGGAAGCTTCGGAACGCAACTTCAAACAAGTGACTCGATCGTGGCTAGGACTTGGGGTCGCACTTGTACCAAGACTGTGACTCAAGACTCGAACTTGGTATCGACCAAGTGACGTCTCCATTCAACTTTGAATTATTCATCAAATAATAAAGTTCTCTCAACTTGAAGTATAAAAGTCAGTCCCACCTTGAGGACCATAAAGCTCGAGGCTACATCCAACGCACGCAAGAAAACACAAGATGACGTACACCCTCATCTTGACGCAGATCGTCTGAAATTCAAATAAGATTAGGGGCCATTCAAAATTTTCAATGTTTTGAAATTTGGATTTTCCCCCGAATTTTGTTGACCCACCCACCCGTATTTTCGATTTAAAGAACTGATTTGTCATTAAAGATCAAATACATGTACATGAAGGCCTACATGCACTTGCATACAAATATAGCTGTACATGTGCATGTGTGTCCATGCACAATGCATGTCCATGCACATTGTGTGTCCAGTTCAGTGACGGCTGGATGAAGCTGCTCCCCGTGTTTCATTGGGGCCCTGAGAAATTGTGCTTTATCAGCTGATAGTTGGATTAGGGATGTGTGTTGCAGTCCGATCGTCAGCATTGAAGTTTTTAGAAAGAGTTCCGTCCTGCCACCACATTAAAAAAAAAAGTTGAACTACTCAAAAGGTTTAGAAAGGGGTGACATTTTATTTTGGGGGCTATTAGTGCGACAGGAGAAATGGATTCCCGTGAACCCCCCCCAAAAAACAAAATTCCAAGATGATTTTTAGAATCCCTAGGACATCTGAACAAAGAATTTTGATGTTGCCCGCGAAAAATGTCCAATGATGCCTAATTTGCATATTTCTAAGATGGCTGCCGTGCAAATTATTAAAACGCGAAGCGTCATATGTCAGAAACTAATAAGCTGATTTTGATGATCTTGGTGTCACATTATACATTTTTGGGGTGCTGAATCGATTTTCGAGGTTTCTAAAATAGCTGGAGCTCAAGGTCACGTGATTCAGGCGAAAGTCAAGGTAATTCTTTTTGAAAAATGCGTCATTTTCATTTTCCCACCGGCATTATTTTTCACCTAGCTCCCATAGATATGGCGATAGAGGCCTACTTATTGCTTTACAACTTTCCCACATTATCCCAACTACCAAATCTTTTTAATAAAAAAAAGATGTGGCATTTTATTTTGGAGTTATCACTCAATATTTGGCCCACCCCTAAGTTTTTGATATTGAGCCAATATTATGGAAATCTTAAAATATAGCCATTGGATAAAAAACTTACCGTTATGTTTCTTTGTTAGTGTTATGGAATCGATTGATGGTGGTTTAGAAGTAATTAGAGGTCATTTTCTTGCTCCAAGGACAAGGGTCAAGGGCATTTCAACAAAAAATACTTCATTGTTTTCATTTTTCGACATGCACTATTTTTGTTCCAACTCCACTTGATATGGTAATAAAGGCTTTTTTATTGTTGAGATTTTATTTTTATTAACCCAAAGACAATTTTATGTCAACAGTAGGGTTAGTCATCATCTTCAAGGTCATAGCATGTGTCAATTTGAGGTGTTCATCATTGTGTTAAGGTTATATTCAAGGTCATAGGAAGAGAGAAATGAGTACAACTTAGTACATATACCTCATTGCAAGTGATGAACATTTATTACTTTAGTAACTCCTGAAGCGGTCATTCCAGAAAGACAACTGAGCTATTTATAACAAGTGACGTTTTGGCGAAGTCTAAGGGGCATCCTCAGCATCCATGAAAACATAATAATAATAATAATAATTTGGGAGGCTAATCATCCTTACTCGCAGCTGGTATGCTGAATTGCGAAGGACGCGGCTAAAACGTGGTCGGGCCGCTGGCACGTAAAGGCGCCTATGGCTGCCGGCCACATCGACCCATATTATGACAACGGAGCACAACCTGAGATCGAAAGTGTTTGATTTTTCCCTCATCAACTTTGTCAATATCCATAGCCTCCTAAGGATACCGCTTGCTACATCGCTCTTTTGCTGGCCCTTTTCATTTTCAGCAGCATCAGTGTCCAACGGATCAACGAGTGATGGGGCCAAGATAGGGCCAATTGACAAGACAGGCTCCAGTACCCCCTCAACTGTCTTCAGCCACCCTTGACCCTTATCATACGGTTTGATGGCCTCAAACTTAGGGTCCGCAGCACGCCTAGCCGGCCGGCCACACGGTGGTTGACGGCGCTGCACATGAGGGATGGGTGAGTTATGGCAGGGAGGCAGGCGGACCAGGTCAACCTTCCACTTGCAGTTAAGCTTGTGGTCCTCTCCCTCAGCAGCTTGCTCTTCACCACATTCACATATACAGTCGTAAGAGGCCCAGCACTGGCCCGATTCAGGCTGTGTGCCGTCTTACCGTTGTGGTTTGTTGCAAGAGGGCCAGCACATGCTTGTTTTGTGTTACCGTTTTGGTTTCAGCACTGGACAAATTCTGGCTCTGTACCGTCAACACGGAACCGCATTGCCGCAATCAAGCCAGCACTGGTTTACTTCTGGTTTTGTATACCATTTAGACTGTACAGTACTGCCATAACAAGCCGGTATCTGCCCAGCACCGTCATGCCTATGTGTTTTCGGGGAGGACTGCACCAGTGCTTTCAAGGGCAAGGGGATGGTGCGGCCACTGAAGAAGTTCCAGAAGAACGCTAAGTTCCACAAGGCTTTCAGGCAAATCACATTTGCATATCAACAATTATATAGTCACATGCAATTACTCTTTTAAATTCATTGTGGGTCATGGAGTGGTCATATATTATGAACTGTGTTACAGGCAGGTCGGCGTGACAGGGATGGTGGCCCCAGGTGCAGGAGCAGTTGGAGGCCTTCACCTGCGCCATGTACAGTATGGTCAAGCACGTGAGACTGTATGTGGTGAGGAGCAAGCTGCTGAGGGAGAAGACCACAAGCTTAACTGTAGGTGGAAGGTTGACATGGTCCGCCTGCCTCCCTGCCATAACTCACCCATCCCTCATGTGCAGCGCCGTCAACCACCGTGTGGCCGGCCGGCTAGGCGTGCTGCTGACCCTATTTTTGAGGCTCCAAAACCGCATGATGAGGGTCAAGGGTGGCTGAAGACACTTGGGTACTGGAGTCTGTCTGGTCAATTAGCCCTATCTTGCGGCCATCACTCGTTGATCCGTTGGACACTGATGCTGCTGAAAATGAAGAGGGCCCGCAAGAGAGCGAAGTAGCAAGCTGACGAAGCTAATGTTTTCATGGATTCTGAGGATGTCCCTTAGACTTTGCCACAACGTCACTTGTTATAAATAGCTCAATTGTCTATATGTAATGACCGGTTCAAGAGTTACTAAAGTAATAAATGTTCATCACTGGCAACGAGCTCTATGCGCTAAGTTGTACTTATTTCTCCCGTCCTATGACCTTGAGTGTGACCTTAACACAATGATGAACACCTCAAATTGACACATGCTATGGCCTTGAAGATGATGACTAACCATAATGTTGACATACAATCGTCTTTGGGTTAATAAAAAAATCTAAAAAATAAGCTATTAATACCATATCAAGTGGAGTTGGACAAAAAATAGTGCATGTCGGGAAATGAAAACAATGAAGTATATATTTGTTAAAATGCCCTTGACCCTTATACTTGGAGCAAGAAAATGACCTCTGATTTCTTCTAAACCACCATCAATCGAATCCATGACCCTTCAAAATAAATATATATTATTTTTTTTATCCAATGGCTACATTTTAAGATTTTAATTGGTCAATATCCAAAACTTCGGGGTGGGGTCAAATATTGAGCCATAACTCCAAAATAAAATGCCACATCTTTTTTTATTAAATGAATTTGGTATAGTTGGGATAATGTGGAAAATTTGTAAAGCAATAAGTAGGCCTCTGTCACCATATTTGTGGGAGCAAGGTAAACAATCATACCGGTGGGAAAATGAAAATGACGCATTTTTACCAAAATTACTTTGACTTTCGCCTGAATCACGGGACCTTGACCTCCAGCTACTTTAGGAACCTCGAAAATCGATTCAGCACCCCAAAATCCATAATTTTGACACCAAGATTATTAAAATTGGCTCACTAGTTACTGACATATGACACCTAGCGTTATAATTATTCGCATGGCAGCCATCTTGAAAATATGCAAATAATGGAATCATGGGACATTTTTTTCGCGGGCAACATAAAAATTCTTTAATCAGATGGGCTAAGGATTCTAAAAATCATCTCGCATTTTTTTGGGGGGGGGGGGTGCATGGGAACCCATTTCTCCTGCCGTACTAAATGTAGATAATCTCTAACCCCCAAACTAAATTTTTCCCCTTAAAAACCTGTTTGGGAATTCTAAATTCATATCTAAAAAAGTATTTCCAGACCATAATGACAAAAGATAGTAAAACTGTGTAGTTTCGGACCCCGTGCCATACGGGGACGAACATGTGTGCTTGATCTGCCGGTATTTTGCAAGGATCTACCGGTATTTCGCATACATCCATAATGGCGGCCACTTTTATCGTCGTGGAAATGCCGCATAAATGCTTGTTCAATACGCGCTATATGCATGCAGCGCTAGCGGGCGCTTCTTAATGTACAGAGGCCATTGTCTGTAAATGGGGACGAAGTTGGAAAAAAATGAGAATCGAAACGCTCCCATGTAGTACAGGCAAGTCAGAAGATCAATTTTTTTTTTTTGTTTTTTTTTGTTCTTAATGAAAAGTGCATTTGGATTTTCAATTATTAACTTGACCCACCTACACACAATTTGGGGAAAAAAATCATCAAAAGTGAATATTTTTAATGGCCCCTTATACAACTTGTTAAGACTACATGTACAGTACATAGCAAATTCCAAGCAGGACGTGTTTTGGGGTACAGCGACTTCTGGTAACAGTTCTTATTTGCTGAGATGTGCTTGTAGATGAATTTCTCACTACCCAGACGTGTTCTTGACCCAAGCCAACTGCACATGCAGTAGGCCTGGTAATAGTGTCCTCTTTTAACGCATTTCATATCCATGCAACCTAAATAAAATGCTGACATCATTTTTTTGAATTGCGGACATTTGGGAATTGTGGACCATATTGTCCTATATTGTTCAGTGTCCCCTATTGAATGCATACAAGCTCACACGTCTGTTTGTGGTGTTAATCGAGGATTTTCTATTGTTCCTCATCATCGATCTTTTGTTTATACTCAAGTTTTTGGCAACAGTTCTCATTGGTTTTGTACACGTTTTCTAATCGAGGTCGTCCTTAATTTGACACCCGCCTCAATTACTCGATGATGCTTCACTCGTGTGTCCTTAATTGACACCATAAGCAAACCTAGCCTTACACACACACACACGCATGTACATAGGCATAGAAGTGGGGTACTTCCTTTGTTCCCGTGTACTAAAATTTTGCAACGTTGCACATGCACTTATGTCAAAATGCTCCTTTTTAACCATAGTTAATTTCCCGGGCTGAAATTAGGACTTAATATCCCTTTTTTAAATCTCTTCCATTTGCGACAAATCAACCCACCTTGGAAATTCCTAGTTTTTGAGTAAAATCCATATATATCTATTTCGTGAAAAACTTGTGGGGTACCAAAACATGCGCACATGAAAGCACCGTAGAAATAGTCGCAAGCAGTCCCGATGCAACGGCAACACACATATATTTTGAGTGTCCGCGCTCGCTTCGAGGAGATCCACACTCCCATAAATTCCACAAGCTTTCAAGAGAAAAAAGTAAGGAAGCATTTTTCATCTTTTACGTCCTTTGATTTTGCACCTATTTTCACCCACTTTAGCTGTGTATGTGGTTCCTTTATTATTCAAATCGCCCAACACAAGGCCAAAGGCCACTCGAGGTGTGGGCAAATGAGGAAAGTGTGGAAGAACCAGCCCCTCACACTGAAACAAGACAAGATAATCCAATCTCTTCATAGTATGAATACGGTTGGGATGGGTAACTAGTCCACTACAAGACATTATAATGCCTCTACCCATATTAGACATGGCCCAGGCTGGACTCCAACCCACAACCCGCAGTAAGTTACCCGAATGTTACCAGCAGACCACGAATTTAGTGCTCCTGCAGACCACTAGGCCATTGCACTTCCGTGGGCTATACTAATTTGATTCGGGGGAGTTTGGGACCTTAAAAAGGTGATTTATCCTAGGAATTTAACACAATATTGGACGTCCTATACTCCCATGCATTACCAATGAACTGCTTGTACTTCTTACATCGAATGCTTGCTATTGTGAATGCGTGTATTAAACTGAAATTATAAGCTGATTAGTCTATTTTATAAGCATGCGGAGGTTTTACCATTTTTGTTAGTACACCACCCCATCCCGGCCATAAGGGTTTTAGAAACATATGCATGTCACAATCTCACGTATCATGGAGCTTACTGTGTCGTCCTGTAGACATACAAAAAACATAAAAGAAATAAAGGATTAAAAAAGAACACTTACTGACTGCAGCTTCTAGTTAGAACTGAAAGTCGTTGACGGAAATGTATGACTTCTTGATGAACAACGGTATGAATTTCTGGAACAAGGAACCCTTTATAAATATTCTGCAGTCGAGAAAGTTGGCGTGATCATGTACATGACTATATTATCTGGCCTAGACTGAATCATAAATTGCGTTCTATCCAGGGCCATCGTTTTGGAGAGCTCATTAAATTCGTACACTAAAACGTCATGAATATATAACGAACCCGCTGAGGAATTCTCGTATGTCTGTTCCTCATGATTGATTTCGGGTTTCAAAAACACTTCTCAGTAAAATTCAATTCCATAAGGACTTCTCTGATTGCACTCGATACAAAATATTTTTTTTTTGGGGGGGGGGGGGGTAAATACACCCTTAAACAACCCCGCGGCAACGCCACTGAAAATGTAACAAAAGGTTAAAATATATTTCTATCATTCTATATGTAATGGTATATTCGTATGTCCTGATTTATACCTATGCCGATTTTCCTCGCCATATACATCTGATTGGAATTGTACCCTATCGTTTTCTTCTCATGTATTAATTCTGAAAAAAAATAATAGTATTTCGTACAGTATAGCCACGACGCATTCTTTCGTCAGCTCAGAGCAGAATTTTATCATGCCCAGACAGAGACCAAAAACCCATAAAACAGATATTTTTAGATGATAAGCATATTTTTTTTTATGTTGCATAAACGCCAAGGACGTTAGAGGCTTCGTCAAACTCCGTATTGAAGTCCACCGATACTGTTTCTATTTTTGAGTAGCCATATGTGCAGCACCTGAAATGCCCTTATGAAAGTTAGATCATGTCTCCAACATTATTTGT
Organism: Patiria pectinifera; assembly: GCA_029964075.1. NCBI lineage: Eukaryota > Metazoa > Echinodermata > Asteroidea > Valvatida > Asterinidae > Patiria > Patiria pectinifera. The sequence continues at coordinate 7,469 of JASAOE010000906.1, read as the reverse complement.
CGAAAAAAGCAGCAACAAAATTCAAATAGAGTAAACAGCGATCAAACACTTTTTTCCTTTCAATGATTTGGTTAACTGGCTGACTTTTGAAAACAGCTGGTCAATGCAAATTAATATTCATGAACGTAAAGAAGGAAGAACAATTCCTTGAAAGCATTTTCAGCACAGAGGTTGTAAACAATTTACCCCCTCATTTCCAATAGACCTCCCTCCGTCTTGCAAACGGCCTGCCGTCCTATCTTTTAACCCTATAGATTTTCTTCTAACAGTAAAAAAAGAAAAAAAGATTCCAGAAAGTGTGCCAAGTTGTTCACGTACAATCTATTAGGCATATGAAAGTGGGATAATCTTCTGAGCATTCAAAATTTTCATTTGAATTGTTAAAATTTTGTATTCCACAAAATACATGTTCTTCCCGTTGTTAGTTGGCGAGTACGGTGGACAATCATTCAACCGAAGTTTTGTGTATTAAAACACACCTCGTGCTTAATTTGTGTCGATTTGTAATAAAAATGAGAATATTCTACTGGTTTCGAAAGAAAAAAAAAACTGTCATAAAATGCTGACACAGCTAAAACATTTAAATTGCAGCCTTCTACTTTTAATTGCCAAAAATATATTGAACCTGTACAAATTATAGCGCTGTACTCAGTACAAATTAAAGTGCACATTCACCAAGTACTAGGCTAGTGCTGTAGTTGAGAACATATCTAAAATCTCACACAAAATACCATATTTGATTCAAGTCCAACATTAATTAATGATGAAAACTTATCGGACTTCGAACGCAAACAGTTGGACTGAATGAGTGTAATAATGTGATTTAATATACAAATTAAACCGGAAAAAATTCCATATCGATCTAAAAAGGTCTTGGAACGCGGTGAGATTTTTACTCTAAAAATTGCATTTATTCTCAAAAGTAAATGATGATTCAAAAGTATACATATGAGTATTCTTTCATCAACCAATTATTTTTCTTAATTTACGTACGATTATAAAATATGATTTCTTGAAGGTTCTCGGAAATGTCTCGACTACAGCACGGTTGTTATATGAGCTACGCAGAAGTATTATTTCATAAAATACAAATATTGGTTATAAAAAAAGCTTTGATTAATACGTATCCAGCTCCACACCTACCTTTAAAAATAGCCAAGCAAAAACGGCAAAACAAACAGAAAACACACCCTTCAAGCCCCCTTAATAAGATAAATGAAGAAGAAAAAATAATCGCAAAGCACAACAAATCCCCCCGAAAGGAAACCCTCGCAACTGAGTCATATCCAAAGACCTTTGCGTTACGGGTGTCTCAGATGGTATTCTTTATTATTTTAATTATGAACAACGAACGAACAAAAGGATTTCTCATGCTTGACATATATACCAATTATTCTTTCAATATACGCCTTTGCGCATAAGGTATACATGTATCAGCCTTTATAAGAGTTGAAACAAACATATACAACGGGGCATACAAAATAATTATCCAAATAGCTCCCCCATAATAACTTCTGTATACAAAATAATTATCCAAATAGCTCCCCCATAATAACTTCTGTATCTCAAAAAGCAAGGCTAAACGTTTCTCAAACAGTGACCTTCATTTTCACTCTAGGCAGGCTTAATACTTTTGAGGAAATACTTGAAGTATTGTATGTTTTATTTAGTAGTTCAGCCCCTTTGAGATCATACATTCACTGCACTAACTGAGTCTCTGTTCACTCGTTCATCATCATTTATTCTAAAGTTTAGATATATAGCCATACACAATGCTGCAAACTTTCCAAAATGTGGGAAAACCCCCACATTTAAGCCTGTATCTTAAATTCAATTCTTTCACGACTTCTGTGGTTGGATTTGTTTGGCAAAACTTTGCAAAAAGGATAATATAGGATAAATTTCCCTCCCCCAAATAAAGTGGGTCTAAAACGCACGAAGTGGGTTCATTTGGATTTTAGATGCCCTGTGGTGCGATGTGAGGCAATTTCTGACCACTTTAACTATTTTTTCCGAGCGAAAAATGGTGGTGTAGGCAGTAGCTGCATTTTTTTTATGACGTAACCTAAAAAAAAATGGGATTTTTTTTGGGTGGGGGAGGGGGAGGGGGCATGGCCCCCGTCGCCTCCCATTTGCCCTTGAATGTCAACCACTGTATTTGTCTTGCCCTAAACCTTCGCAAACTCAATGTAGCAAGCTCTGTACATATATTTTTACGAACCCTTTCTAGTACTACTTCACATTGTGATTTTTGCATCACTCACTAATATAATCGTTTAAAGAAAAAACAATTACCGACCAAAAACAAATCTCTAAACGCATAATTACACATAGCACATAGGCCTACTAAAACTCCCACAATTATTAACAAATTAAGCGCACAACGTTCGGTCAATCTTTAATCATATCCGTCAACTGAAGCCAGTCATTTCCCACAAAGTATTTTCCAACTTCAGTTTAAATTTGACGAGCACTAGTGTCTTGCCTCAGGAATCTTTTATTCTTTGATATTTTGTTTCAAATCGGTATCCAGCCGCACACATCAAATATGGATACCACATGCTGACCCCCCCCCCCCCCCAACATTTCTATAGTCATCTGACAAGGCATGTGGCATTGTTACCGAGAGACAAAAAAAACCCGAGGCGAATTGAGCAGAGACTACACAGCGCAGGCCTGTCACTCGCCATTGGTGAGGGTAGTCTCCATTCCATTCAACCTGTGTCAATCTTTCGCAACAAAGTCGTTCTTATGTAGTAAGCCTATCAGTAATGATTAATACCGAAATATTTTACGGATAACATTTTCAAGTTAACTTTTGTAAGACCGTTGAATACTCTCAAAGTTGTCCCCTCCCCCGAAAAAGAAAATCAACTCATTTAAAGACTTTGAACTTTCTGTCTAGTTTTGGAGGGTTAATTTATGATTTTGTGTAATTTGTCTTCCCTCCAAAGGTTATGGTCCGTTAATGCAGTCCTGAAGTCGATCGTCATTCACAAAAAACTGGTACATCCACTCGATTGCAAAATTGAACGACTTTCAGGTCTAATTTCACCCAAGATTTCTCAGAAAAACATCTTCACAAACCCTCAAATAAAGGGTCACAATACCCTTATTATACGAGAGAACTCTACAGTATACAAATCATGATTTGTTCTGCTAGTGGAATATACCTCATGGGTTACAGGCATCTCCGCGTATTCTTTGTTATTTTAATCACGTAACAATGAATGTACGAAAGGGTTACTAACGCCTTTTCAGACAATTCAAAACCATTGCCCTCTAACTCCGCCTTATTAACGCATAAGGTATATTGGGGCTTATTTACTGGCCGGCTACCTTTAGTGTATCAATTTTGATGGCAATTTTCTCGGCGTTGTCTGTGATCCAGCGAGTTAGATCCAAAACCTGGAAGGTCTTTTCTTCCTGGTTGTTTGGTTTTATGGACACTGTGTCCGGCATGGCGCCACCTTCATCGCACTGTTTACGAAATTGATCCACTGCCATAAACTGGTAGTTCTCCTCATCTGTGCACGGCTGAGCCTGTGGGGAAAATATTAAATTTGAGCAAAAACTCTTATATTTGCCACTCTTCAATAAGTGAAATTAATACTGTGCATTTCAAAGTGTGCATTCGTGATTTAATCAGCTAACAGCTACACACTTACGACGCATGACATTGGACCATTCAAAAAAAGCTCAATGTATAATTTCAAAACAAATTGGGCTTTTTATCAATTTCGAATTAATATTATTATTAAATTTTATTACAATATTGCTGTCAAAGCTTTCAACATTTTTATTTTTTAGTGATGAAATGACCATTAAAATATATTCAGTTTTTGTTTTTACGAGTTTATGATCTGGTACACAGTACCCTGTGGAGACACGTGCATAATAGGGAACAAAATATTGTATACGTCTCCACAGAGCAATTTCTATAGGTGAATACGTCTCCACATGCACACGGTTATCACGAAGAAGATATATTGATTTACTAAAAACTAAGAATTTCCAAGGTGTGTTGATCTGTCGCAAATTGAAGTATTTTATGTAAGGGAAATTAACTCTGGTTATTAAGAGCATTTTGAAACTATACTTTCAAACTCTAAAATCTTAGTACACGAGAAGAAAGAAATGACGCCACACGTATACAAATTCCAGTAGCCCAATGTGTTTTCCGTGCTTAACATTTTATTTTGTATAAATTTGAGAACTATTTGGGTGAATAATTGGGCGAATAAAATGTGACTACCGCAAAAGAGACAGAAACAGAACTGAACTATCAATAGTCTTTGACAAAGTGTGACTTTGGACATTTGACGAAGCGGCAAAGCTGCGAGGTGGCGCGAATCGAGCGAAGACTACACAGCACAGAGGCCGGGTGATGAATTCGCTTGAGACTTGGCGACTGTGGTCTCCATTCAATCCGCTTCGCACGGTTAGGGTATCGGGGAATGACCAACCTGCATGATCGTCTCCAACAACTGTTTGCTGTCTTTCACAGAGCCAGGGATTCCCATTTTGTTAAGCTCTTTGTTCAGGTGTGTCTTGACCTTTCCCTTCCACTGATCAACACGATCGACCCCGGGATGCAGGTCACAAAATGGAAAAGTCACTGCAGGCATCGGCTGATGTGTGGCTGATTGTCCACCATGCGGCTAAAAAAAGCACATGATTAGGGCTACAAATACGGAAGCTTTGAAGGGCAACAACAGTTTAAAAAAGTCCAAAATGTGTATCTCGCCGCGGCGAGTTAGTATCTCCCTGCGTTTACTTACTATTATGCTTAGCTGTGACTTGCTATCTCGCCGCGGCAAGAAGGGGAGTCACCGCGGACAGTGTTCCGAGATTGGGAGTCTCCGCTGCCAAATAGTGAGAGTCCCGGCGAGATAAGTAAGTCGCCGCGGCGAGATACAAATTTGGCAAATGTTTATTGCAGTGGTGTACTACTATTGGGGGGTGGTGGGGGGAGGAAACGTGCTCCTAGTAGATGTCCGTGCCCCGGGTGTCCCACATATAAATTCTGCAATTGAATACAAATAATATGTAATTTGACTTCAGTGCCTCCCTTAAAAATGTGTGCACCCAAAGGTGCCAGAGAAGTTTAACCCTACTGACGCCCATGAGTGCTTGTGGCCCTTATATACGCTTCCCTTCACAATAAGTTCATACAATCGATAATTAAATGTTATTAACATAATTGTAGTAACATGAAATTGCATAACCTACATGCACTTAACCTTAGCAGCCTAGATATATCTTCACACGTTTTGACAAGAAAGTAAACTTATAGTTTACACTAGTGCTACGTGAGGAACACTATTGCTATCGTGCTGCTGATGGTTGCGTACTATCGGTATTCGATGCCACGGAGACGCTGTGGTTAATGCAGGTACAGTGTGCAGTGTCGTGCACATGCAAAAGTGGTGACCACAGGTAACAACCCTCATCCAAAGAGAACACATGAAAAGCGTCCTTGGATTAGGTGGAGGTGGAATTATGCCTTACCTTCTTTTTCGACAGTACCAACGCTAACATTTTGGTAGCCTCTTTACAGGTGTCTCTGCACTTCTTGTGAAGCTCCGTCGAGCTGGCTCCAGGGTCGGCCTTCAACAATTCGACTTCGAAGATCGTGGCTGAAACCAAATTCTCCAGCAACCAGTTTACTCTCCGCATCATCAACAGATTGCTGTTGTTTGCTCCGACGAATCAAGGCCATCTTCTGTCGGGAAGAAGAAATGACACCCAAAATAATTGACCATTCAATAAACCACAAAGAAAACCTATAACTAAGCTCACTTGTCTTTTGATCAATGTTGGAGTAAAATGAAGAAACTGGATGGATCGGGATTTGAGCCTGGGACAACCGTATTACCGTATGATCTACCAACTGAGATATCCAATCATATGCTGAATTAACCCTTGAATAAAGACCCTGACGATTTGAAGACTTCGACTGCCGACTTGTAGGAATTGGAGGCTCATACACTGAGTTGGAGGAAAACCGGCATGGTATGTTGGAAGTCACAGGTTTAATTTCTGCAAGACAAACCATGTCTTAGACACAATACAAGAATGAAAGTTTAATGAGGATTTTCAAAGGTATATATTTTTAGCAACTGGTTTGCTTTTTCAAGGTTGTAAAGTTTACCTTCAGTAACTCCCAAGTACTTCCAATCCGGACGACGAAGTCTTCGTTGTTTGACAGCACTTCAAGCAGCTCATCGGCTTTCTCGTACTTGCCACGTCTGATATCATCTTCAAGTTGCTTCACCTTTTCCTTTAGATCTCTGGTTTCCCTCATGGCGTCTGAGAAAAAGATCCAGATCTCCTCGACTTTATCCATAAATTGACGAAAAAACTTCACTGGATCATCGATGTCTTTAAGTAATTTGTCCTGGTTAAAAGTTTCGTGCTTGTAGTTATTCACCACGTCGAACAATGACCGAAGGAAGTCATTTTGGGAATCGTAACTCGGTTGTACCTGCAGTTAGAAAATAATACATGAGAAACAACGAGCCTTATCAGAAATAGATGTGTGCATGTTCGTTCTACAGGGCGAGTCAAAATAAAACGAAACCCAAATGTAGGGACCATTGTTTTAGGGTAGAATTTTCAAAATTTAGAATATGAAAGCTCAATCCATCAGCTTTCTCTTATTTAGTGCAAGAATCATTTAAATCACTTTTGTACTTTTCAAGTTACGGAGTTTTAAACACAGCCACCGTTTTAAGGCTCTGTCCACGTATCACAGCAATGGTGTGCGTTTTTTTTTTCAGCAAAACGAAAACAATTCACACACATCCCCATGTGATTTGTTTTCGTTTTGCTGAAAGAACACAGAACTTTTTTTTTGTGATCCGTGGACAGAACCTTAAAACGGTGGTTGTGTTTAAACTTCCGTAACTTGAAACGTACAAAAGAAATTTGAATAATTCTTGTACTAAAAGAAAGCTATATCCTAGATTTTGAAAATGCTACATGCAGAACTTCCGTAAAACATTGGTCCCAACATTTGGGTTCCGTTTTTTTTTTACTCACCCTGTATTGATTGGTAAATACTTAAATTACTGCCTTACAGACTTGAATTAATATTTTGATTAGTCCATTCATTTACGCCTACCTCCAAAACATTTTTAAAGAGCTTCGGATAATGGTTCGCCATGTCGATTTCGAAGTAATCCTGCAGCATTTTACGAAGAGATTTGGTTGTTTCCTCCCTGCGTTCGTTGTCATTTTGGTAATCTCTTGATTCACAAATCAGCGGGAAATAAAGCTTCATCCTTTGATCTTTGATTCCCAACTGTTTTTCCTGTAAACAACAAGACTGAATATAAATCCTCCTGAAAAAAATTGTCAAAGTATATTTCCTTAGTCTCCTGAAGACGGGCCGGCAGAGCATATACGAACTGTTTTTTTTTTTTTACATGCAACAACCATGCATTTATAACTTATTTCCTCCCACA